>PVIY010010920.1:0-67097 GCA_004026745.1 Myrmecophaga tridactyla | reverse complement strand
ACAGAATCAACAGGAAACACTCGCAAATATAAAATTTATAAAAGTGTCTCATGTGACCACAGGAACGTAGAGTCCAAATTCTGCAGAGGCAGGCTGTGAAGCTGACGATTCCGATGGAGGGTCTGGATGAACTCCACAGGAGAGGCTTGCCAGCCGAAGCAGGAAAGGCCTGTCTCTTCTGAATCCTCCTTAAAAGGCTTCCAGTGATTAGATTGAGCATCACTCATTGCAGAAGACAATCCCCTTGGCTGATTACAAATGGAATCAACTGTGGATGCAGCTGACATGATCATGATCTAATTCTATGAAATGTCCTCATTGCAACAGACAGGCCAGCACTTGCCCAACAAGACAAACAGGTACCGCCACTTGGCCAAGTTGATCCATGAAGCTGGTCATGACAGGAGTACACAGAGTAAGGTACACAGAAGAAATAAATAAGAGAAGTGAGTGAACTGAAACAAAAATAAATGAAGGGCTTAAAGGAATTAGAAAGAAAATATTAGCTGTGAAAGGAAGGCAAAGCAAGATTGGAGTAATAACGAAGAAAATAAAACTAGCCAAACATTTAAACATACTATTTAAAAACATTCCTGAAATTAAAGATTTAACTCTGTAGATTTGTTGGTTTTTTAATTTTAATTTTTGACTCTATAGATTTGAAGAACATACCATATCCTCACGAAACTGACTCTAAGCAGTCAGCACTGAGATACTCCCTGGTAATGTTAGTGAATGGATTAAACCTCCTGTGATACCAAACAATTCAATTTGACCTCAGACATCAAGACAATATTCAATACTAGAAGACCCTAAAGCAGAGCCCATAACATCCTCAACACATCTGCACATGGGCCCATTGAGCCCTGGCAAATACATATTGTTCAGTAAAACAATTGTTTCCATAAAAAGTAACAATTTGGCCAATGGGAGAAAAGATTCCATGGCTTGTCAAGGCAACAGGCAGACCATCTAAGCAGGAAAAGTTCCAAGAGCTCTTTTCTCCATCTGTCCCTGCCCAGTGGTGAGAAAGGATGGAGTCCATACATGCTCGGACCAGGCTGTGCCTACCATGACTGCATGGTGCCTGCCATTACTACATGGGGCCTACGTTTCGAGGAAGGCCCTCCAGAGCCTAAGGCCTAGGCTCAAGGCCAGGGCAGAGGTCCTGCTCTCCTGGGTCCATGGACAGCAGTGACTCTTAAGAACAAAGTATAGCCCATGGATTGGTACCCTGACAGCTTAAACATTCAAGAACCATCAGCATGTTGCTCCATGAGCCCAGAGATGGTATGAAAATCTGCATTCAAAGAAAGGATAAGCAAGGTCATTGGAATTTACTATGATACCACTAAAACGAGTGTGTGGGAGTAGAGTGAGAGAAGAGCATGTAAAAGCTTTATGCCTTAAAAATGTTGAGATAGCATCTACAATACACCTTTGGAGGGGAAAATGGGAAAACAATTCAAGGTAGAGTAAATACAATGATTTTCCAGTCACTAATAGCTAGGGGTCAAAAAGTGTCATTAAAACTGATGAAACAACAGAATCATAGGCATATTTGACAATAGAAAGAGTAATGTTAATAAAATTTACATCAAAACTAAAAATGAAAATAGGGCAGTGCAACAGTGGCTCAGTGGCAGAATTCTGGCCTGCCATGCCAGAGACCTGGGTTCAATTCCTAGAGCCTGCCCATCTGAAAATAAATAAACAAATAAATAAATAAATAGACAAATAGTGAACAAATGTGAAGGGAAAAGAAAAATATATTAAGTCAATCATTGCTGATATTTAGAAATGTATAGACATTTTCCAAAGATTTAAAATATTATAAAGTATTATTTCTTAATATAATGATATTAGTTATCATTAATACAATATAATTAAATAAATGTACTTTTATGCAGCTAAACAATGGACACTTTATTTCTTCTATCATGAGATTTATTGTATATACAGAAAACACCATAAAGATAATAGTCAAGAAAGTCAAAGGTTTTCTAAAATCTACAAAAATAAAGCTTTGCATAATATAATATTATTAGGACAAAATATAACAGTCATAAACATAAATGGAAGTGAATTAAACATCCGCAGTAAAATTAAAATGTTTCAGGTTGGATCACAAAGTAAAGCATACCTGAACAAGATGATTAAAATAAGGTTGAATGACTGAAGATGATCAATGATGCACCAGGAAACTATAGTAAAAGAAGAGTAATGTTCATTATATTAATGCAATACAATTTTGAAGTCAAGCCAAAACCCATAAACAAAACAAAGAAAGACAATTATAATACCAAAGTATGTCATGAGCCCATAGAATCCCCAAAACATTCAATTTTGGAGTGGGATAAGCTCATTCTAAAATTTATTAGGAAACTAAACAAGCACAAAAACCTAGAAAATATTTCTTTAAAAAAAGAGTAATGATAGGGTACTATTCCTTCAAGATAATATAATGTATCTAAAAACACAATAATTCAAACAGTGTGTTATGTATGCTTAAATAGATAGCTCTATGAAACAGAAAAGAAAGTTCATAAATAGAATGAAACATATATGGAAATTCAGTATTTGAAAACGGTGCAACAAAAATCAGTGGGGAAAAGACAGTTTATTCAATAGAACTTGTTAAATCACCTATTTAGCCACCTGGAAAAAAGAAAGTTGGACATATAACTCAACACTTACACCAGAAAAAATTCAAACTGGATCAGGCTTTTAAATACAAAGAAGAAACTACAATAGAAAAAGAAGAAACCATGACAGCTCTTTTTAGATGTTGCAAGGAAGTAGGCTTTTCAAAAATTAGCAAAAAATAATAAACACAAAAATATTCATAAATGCCCTTCTATATTCAATAGACCTACAAAACAAAGTGAAAAGAAAAATTGAAAACCAGAAAAAATATCAACTCACGTGATAAAGAGTTAAATTTCATAGTATATAAAAATCATCTAAAAATGCATAAGATGACAAAATAATACATAATAACAGGTATGAAAAGAGTTTCAAAAAAGGAATATAAATAATACCAAAACTCAGAAGAAATCCCAATTCCACTCATGATAACAGAAATGCAAATTTACTTTACTCTTCAGCACCATTCTCACTTTCAGTTTGTAGAATCAAAGGTGTAAATTAGAAGAACTTTATTGAGAGCCATTTATGATGTCTATCAAAATTATGAATGGCAAACCTTGTGAATTAGCTATTTTACTTCCAAAAGTTTAGCCTATGTATACTATAACAAATGTACAAAATGATGCACAAAGAAGACTATTTGTAGAAGCATCATTTGTGATTATTTGTCCTAGAAGATGGGCAGGAACATTTCTGGGCAAGCTTTGGCCAACCTAGAGGCTGGACACCCTCCACCACCAAGGGCTGCACTTTCTGGCTTGTCTCAGGGTCACTTCACCCTGGTGGTTAGGAGGTCATTTCCTGTGGCCACACAAACCACCTGCATTAGCTGAAGTCTATCTCTTCCAGTAGCCAGAGAACAAGGAAAACCACTGATCCCATACCACCTGCAATAATATTTGTATGCTGAGTACTGTCAAATCATCCCTGAACCTTTTCTATTAATTTGTTCCCCATCCTTTTCTGGATATTTCCCTCTTTCCTGATATCCTTGTTAAATACAGCTGCTCTTCAAATGGACCCAGTCCTTGAGTTCAAGTATACAAAAGAAAAGCACTAAATATGGGGAAGGGAAGTTGTAATAAGGAAGGCCCATGGCTCAGCTCTCACATCAGGCTCAGAAAGAACTATAAAGAAACATAAAACCTTCAAAATAACCTGAAGAGTGTTTGACATGGGCGAGGACTCCATGCACAAATCCAACTCCTCTCTCTTAATAGTTTCTGTCTCACACTGTGGTTATTGATGAGGCATGTCTGGGCATTGGGATGCACAAACTGGGAAGAGAAGTTCACCCATCTCTTTATGCATAAAGAAGCACGTTTCCCAGTGCCTGCCCATGGAAAAAAAAAAAAGAAAAAAGCATGGATTCAAATGGGGCAAGGATAGTTCAGTGGTAGAGTCTTCACCTACCATGTGGGAGACCTGGGTTTAATTCCTGGCCCATGCACTTTCCAAAAACAAACAAATAAGCAAACAAAACATTCAGCAAATGGTGCTGCAATAACAGGATACTCACATGGGAAAAGAATGAAATGTGACCCCAACCATACAGCATGAAAAAAAGAAAGCATGGATTGCAGTGAAGATGAATGGGATTAGTCCTGAACACATCTCCTCCTGCTGCTCCATCTCCTGGCATCACACTGGACTCGAAGGGGTCACGCCCAGGGCATGTGTGGGCACTCTCATGTCATCCACCCACGCCACACACTCACCACCACCTTCACGTCCATGAGGATGAGAGTCTTCTGGGTGTGTCTGACTCTTCCTTTCTTCAGTTAAAAGACCCCCCACCCCACACACATACACACCTGCACTACCTCCTAAGTAAGCACCCAAACTTCAGGGAATTTCCTGTGGATTTTAATTATAGGTAACACCAGGAAAGCTAATGACATTTTAAAAAATAAAATGTTGTAAAGTCAAAGAACATTTCAAAGCCCACAGTAATAGATTTTCTTAGTATTTACTGAGATCTTTCTAAGTTCGTGTTCTTTCATCTTTTTTATATCATTCCTCAATTTGTTCTTTAGAACCCATCCTACACAACCCCTTCTGTATTCTCTCCCATGTCTCTCTTTTCAATAAATAAGGCTCAGTTTTAAGTCTTACATAAACCATTAGTTACAGACAAAACTCCATTTAGGAGGTTTAGTACAGTAAGGACAAGTAGCAATGGATTTCAAAGAGCATACACCTGATTTCTAAAAGAAAAAGGGTGAATAGATATGTGCTGTCCAGATATCCTGCTCCATACAGGGAAATTACCACTGATTCCTCTCTCAGAAGGCAAATTAGGGAAACTGGGAATCAGTTTCTTGGCTCTGGCCTCTCTCCAGGGACCCACAATCTCTTTTGAACAATTATTCTCTGCCATGGATGAGAAGGTGCAAGGAGACCAGAGCAGTGCAGGTCCCATGGAGAATGCATTTGCCTCCCACAGGACCTGACTCCAAAGAGCAAAAAGGCCAACTCTCCCAGTGGCCTCTTGAAATTGTTTGACCATGGGATATGCTCCTTCTAATATAATTGAGTGGCCATTTCTCTGTGTGCCAAATAAAAGAATAGCACATGAACAACAACAAAATAATTGTTTTATTAAATCTCTCCTCATTCAGACAACCCCTTCTTCTCCATTAGGTTAATCCATATGCTTGAATTGTTTAGACCTTGATTCTCATACTAGGATATGAGGATTTTCATATATACAACATGCAGAAGAAAATGTATCTGTTCCATGAAGACTGTGTCTTCTCTCTTGGTTAAAATAAAGGCATGGATTCTTATTCCATGGCTAGGTGGGTAGGCTTTGAAAGATGACAGGTCAGATTCAAATATACTGGCCCTCCAATAGGCCATCTGTACCAGGAGTCAAGTTACTCAAAAATAATTATCTAACTTTCAGCCAGAAAATAAGGTAAGGAGGGGGAATAATAGCTAACTTCCATGTTGTAAGAAACATGTGACAATGTAATAGATTTCTTATCATGGTGCTTGAACTACAGTTAGAGTTCAATAAATGGAAACTATTACTACATTATCTTGGAACAGGGAAAAATATTGGAACAAAAAAAAGTGAGTAACTCCCAAGAGACTAAAATCTGGCCCAAGATAAACTGAAGTAAAATTCTGAAATTAATTAAACTCACATTTGATTCCCTTTCCAACTATCTGAAGTAACCGTTGTTTACACACTTAGCCTAGAGACTTCTGAACTTCCCACCACCCTATACCACAGATATATATTTTTATCATCTTTTATTCTCTCTTTTCTTCTATATCATTTACTCTTAGCTCATTATTTTTATATTCATTTCTTCTCTATCCTCTTTTCCCTTGCATGGAGAATATCTTGTCTATGATAGCATTTTGCATTAGTGAGACTCTTGGTACAGTTAATGAGATTTTGATGCCTTCATTTCTTCAGTTGAACCACAACGATGTTGCCTTTTTCATTAGTTAAATGACTTCTATATCTGAGACTCTACATGTTCCATGAAGAACCTATGTTCATGATCTCTTCATTTGCTTCAAGTATCATATAAGAGGAAAACTGTAAGAGACCTTAGAAATCAGCCCTAAGGTGTGAAGGGACATGGCCAGAGCTTAAGCTAATTAGTAAAAGAGCAAGACTGAGCTCATATCTTCTGCCTTGGGTTCAGTGACATTTAGATGCTACGACACTGAAATAATTGACTTTTGAGAAAGACATTGTCACTCCAGTTAGAGTCTTCTCACTCTCAGACTTACCTAGAACACAAGCCTCTGTCCACAAGTGGCCATGACATCCCTCTCCATAACCAAACACATTTCTTAGGAAGGTTGGGATCCAAATAAATACTTATACCTTCCCACAAATTGATAATAGACACAGAACTAGAAAGAGTCCCAAGAATTGTTTACTTTCAACTTTATAACTAAGGAAGGCGCTAAAACCCTGAAGTTGACAGCAGGATATTTTCTACCAACCAACTGACCTCCAAGGAACGGGGTGGGCTCCATGATCTGGGAACTATTACAGACAATTGCATGGGTCTTACTATGATTCCTCCCCCAAGTCTCAGCTTTTTCCTAGTACCTTCCTCACAATCCCCTTCACATCCTTGTTCCTTTGAGTATAAATCAGAGAATTGAGCATGGTGATAATTGTAATATAAAATTGGGCAATGAGCTTTCCCTCACTCTGAGATTAACTGTGCATGGGTGAAGGTACAAGTAGATGGCTGAGCCAAAACCACAAAAAGGGAAACCACCAAGAGGTGGGATCCACAAGACACAAAAGCCTTTCTGCACCCAGCCTTTGACTTGACTCTTAACATGCCTGAGCCGTGTGTACACAGGAGCCTAGAATTAGCACTGCAGGAACTAGCACGATGGTAGCTGAGGTCAAAAGCATCTTGGCCTTTGTCTCTTGTCCTCAAAAGCCAGCTCCAGGAGCACAGGCATGTCTCAGAAGAAGTGATGTGGATGAAACAAGCTCCAGAGGAGCACGGCCATTAGAAGACCTGTGCGAATCAGAGAGGTCATGAAGCCTCCTGCTGAGAAGGTGACAACCAGTGGTTGGCAGAGATGGAGGTACATAATGATCATGCAGTGGAGTGTCAACAGACAGCAGAATAGCTTTCAAAGGCCATCACCATCATGAGAACACACTCCATGGGGTCCAGGGCCTAGGGGATGAAGGGGAGCCATTCACCTTTCATATATGATGGTCTGGTATGGCCCACGAAGGTTGGCTAGGATCTGGGGCACACTGATGGTGGTATAGCAGAGGCCCAGGAAGGAGAGGTGGAGAAGAAGTACATGGGTGAGTTAAACTGAAGTTCCAAGTGAGAGAAAATGATAAAGATAGTGTTGCCAAATAGAGGTGGGGAATAGAAAATTGAAATAAAGACAAAAAGCATGCATTCCAGTTGAGGCCAATATGAGAAGTCCACCAAAATGAAGCCTTCTCCCATAGCCTTTCACCTGTCCAATTAGCAGAAGGCAGTTTAATGCCCCTTAGGAAGAGCATGAATTAATACATTTATTCATTATGTGAAATAATAATACATTATTTCACAGGAAACCCTCAATACTCCATATTGTCACTCCAAAGTATCATATTCATTGTCAATTCCACCATTCACTTCCATTCTGTCCAGTCTTCTCTTTTTCTTACTGTTTCTTTAGTGTGATAATCTCTGGATTAGGAATGATTTAGCCTTCATTCAAACCAAACTCCTGTTACCTACTTGTTTGGTGACTTCAGAAGCCAAACATTCTTTGAATCTGATCTTTGTTTATCTGAAAGTAGAGATGAAATACTGCTTCCCTCACAATATTTTGTAAGGAACAAATGCAGTAATGTGGAAACTGTTTCCAGAAATCTAAGGTGTAACAATATAGCATTAGTATTATTTTGGGGGTCTCTTATTTCTCTTCTTTCTCTATTAAGTAGCATGTTACAGTAAATTAGGATCCAGGTTTAACAAGGCTGAAATCACAAGTCTGATCTTTTGGTGCCCACTTGCTTCCTTATTTCCAGTAACTATTTTCTGCCCATCAATCCTGTTGTCTCTTCACATAGTTACCTGCCACTTGAGACAAAGGAATAAGAAGAGTGTACATCCATCCCTTTGGGAAGAAAATAGCAACAAATATCCTCTTTGTGATGAGTCAGCTTGCCTAGAATTTAATCTCAATTCTCTCCTACAGATATATACATCACTAAATTCCCCAGGAAGAGTTCCTTCTCCCTTAGTCTGATTCTTGCTGTACAGTTTCTCTATAGCCTTTATAACACTGCACTGAAATTAATTTTAGATGTCTTTGCACATCTATTAAACAATCAATGGGTCAGTGAAAAACCTATCAAGGGAAATAAGGAAATATCTTGAGACGAGTGAAAATGAGAACACAACTTATCAAAACCTATGGGATGTGCTGAATACAGTGCTCAGAGGGGTAATTTCAGCTCTACATACTTACGTAAAAAGAAGAAAGAGGGTAGGCAATGGTGGTGCAGTGGCAGAGTTCTCACCTGCCATGCCAGAGACCTGGGTTCAATTCCCAGTGCCTGCCCATGCAAACAAAAAAGAAAAAAAAAGAAGAATGAACTCTAATCAGAGATCTAACCACACATGTGTAGGATATAAAAAAAGAACAGCAAACAAAAGCCAGGGTGAACAGAAGGAAAGATATAACAAATATTAGAATAGAAATTAATGAACTAGAGAGAAAAAAAATAGTATCAACAAAAGCAAGGTTAGTTCTTTATAAAAATCAAAACCACTGACAAACCTGTAGCTATACTAACAGGGAAATAAATAAGAAGGACATAAGTAATATCAGCAATGAAATGGGTGATATTACTACTGGCCCCACAGATATACAAAAGGTAATAAAGGATACTATGAAAAACATATGCTAAAAAATTGAAAACCAAGATGAAATGGGCAAATTCCTAGAAGCATGCAAACTCCCTACATTACCTCAAGAAGAACTAGAAAAACTCAAAAAAAAAAAACAATAACATGTAAAGAGATTGAGTCAGTCATCAGAAACCTCCCAAAGAGTGGTGGCTTCATATGTGCAGAAGATTTAACTAGGTTGGACTTAAATGTTTGGAATTGAACAGAGGTGATGAAAGCATGTTATTGTGAGAATAATTAACAGTGCTGAATGTTTGGATGTGATAGAAAGGGGAAGTTTAGAGTCATGTCTGTCACCAGAAGGAAAGTATGGGATGTCATTAGCAGCAATACTTTAATACATTTTCATCAAAAGTAACAAATGTACCACACCAACGCTATGGGTCAATAACAGGGCAGATGAGTGGTATGGAAGGATTTGTGTATTCTCTCTCATTTTTATTTCTTGTCTGGAATAATGAAAATGTTCTAAAATCTACCATAAAGGGCTGTATGCACAACTATGTAATGAAACTGTCAGCCAGTGATTGCATACTGCAGATTATTTTTATCGTGCATGAATATATCTCAATAAAATTCCAGTTAAAAAGAAAAGAAAATCTCCCAAAGGGAAAAGGCCAGGACCAAACATCTTCACTAGTGAATTTTATCAACCCTTCAAAGAGGTAACACACATATTTCTCAAATGCTTCCAAAAAATTGAGGAGGAGTGACTCTACTAGTCCATTCTATGAGGATACCACCCCCAAATACAAAGCCAGTTAAGTATATCACAATAAAAGAACATTACATACCAACACCACTCATGAATACACATGCAGAGATCCTCAACAAAATACTAGTGAAACAAATTCAGAAGTACATTAAAGATTCCTACACCATGATTAAATGAGATATGTCCCTGGTATGCAAGGGTGGTTCAACATAAGAAAATGAATTAATGTAACATACCACATTTACAAACTAAAAATACCCACACGATCATTTCAATTCATGCAGAAAAGTCATTTGATAAAATTCAGTACCACTTCCTGATAAAAATAATAGGAATGAAAAGAAAAATCCTTAACATCTCAAAGAACATATATGAAAAACCCACAACTAACAATCTTCTATAACTTCTTTCAGCTATGTTATAGTTTTTATGTACAAGTCCCTTACATCCTTGGTTAAATTTATTCCTAGATATTTGGTTCTTTTATCTGCTATTCTTAATGGAATTTTTTCCTTGATTTTCTCTTTGGATTGTTCATTACAACATTGATTCTTGTGCATTGATATTCAACCTGTCACTTTGCTGAATTTGTTTATTATTGCTAAAAGGTTTGTGTAAATATTTCAAAATACTATATGCATAGAATTCATCTGCAAATAGGGAGAGTTTTATGTCTTCCTTTCCAATTTAGATGCCTTTTATTTCTTTCTCTTGCTTAATTGCTCTGGCTATAGCTTCCAGTACAATGTTCAATATCAATGGTGACAATGGGCATCCTTGGATTTTTCCTGATTTTAGGGGCAAGATTTCCACCTGCCACCATTGACCCACAAGATAATCAGATACCAAATATAAGCAAAAAAAATCACATGCACACTAAAATTCAAGAAAAGATGTCCCAGCTGAAGGAACAGATTAAAAAAAGTCAAAGGAGACACAGAATATGGAAAAAATGATCAAAGATGTGCCAACAAATCTCCTGAATCTATTCAAAGAAATGAAGGGAAAAGTGTATAAAGAGATAAAGGATATTAAGAAGACACTAGAAGAGCATAAAGAAGAATTTGAAAGAATACATAGAAAAATAACAATTACTATAGAAAAAAAGGCACTGTAGATGAAATTAAAAGTATAGTGGAGGGTGGGCTCAGTGGCAGAGTTCTTGCCTGCCATAGCAGAGACCTTGGTTTGATTCCAAGAGCCTGCTCATGCCAAAAAAGGTATATCAGAGCGTGCATGGGTGGTTCAGTGATAGAATGCTCATCTTCCATGCAGGAGACCTGGGTTCAATTCCCAGACTATGCACCCCCCCCCTAAAAAAGTATATTGGAGACAACCAACAGAAGATTTGAAGTGGCAGAAGAAAGAATGAGCAAGCTAGATTACAGACCAACTGAATTTGAACAGACAAAAGAAGATATGGAGAAAAAAATGAAAAAATAATGTGAGCAGGGAAATGATTGACATCACAAAATGCACAAATATGTGCATCAGAGGTGTCCCAGAAGGAAAAGAGAAGGAAAAGGGCCAGGGAGAATGTTTTAACAAATAATAGCTGAAAATTTCCCAACCTTTATGAAAGACATAATTATGCAAATCCAAGAATCTTAACATACTCCAAACAGAACAAACCCAAAAAGGCCCACTCTGAGACATATAGTAATAAAACTGTCAAATGCCAAAGAGGTAAAAATTCTGAAGTCAGCAAGAGAAAGGCTCTTCTCACAGAGGAGAAGCCATGTAAGACTAAGTGTTGAAATCTCATCAAACACCAGGGAAGCAAATAGTAGTGGTGTGATCTTTCAGATACTGAAAGAGAAGAATTGCCGGCCAAGAATTCCCTATCCAACAAAACTGTCCTTCAAAACTGAGGATATGTTTAAAATATTTATAGATAAACAGAAGCTGAGAAAGTTCCTTAATAAGAGACCAGTCCAGCAAGAACTGCTAAAAGGAGTCCTGCCAGATGAAATGATAAGACTGTAGAGAGAGGTCTGTAGGAGAGCACAGAACTGAGGAATATTAGTAAGGATAATATAAAGTATAGAGAGAATGAGAGAAAGAGAAAGAGAGAGAGAGAGAGAGAGAGAGAGAGAGAGAGAGAGAGAGATCAGACAAATAAAAACCAGAATATAAGATTGTTGAATCAAGAACTTCCTTTACAGTAATAACTTTGAATGTTGATGGTCTAAACAGCCCAATCAAAAGACACAGATTGGCAGAATGAATTAGAAAATATAGTCCCTCTATATGCTATTTACAAAGAGGCAAATAGGTTGAGCGTGAAAGGATGAAATAAGATATTCCATGCAAGAGGTAACCAAAGAAAGCTGGGGTAACTATATTAATATGAGGCAAAGTAGAATTTAAATGCAAAAAATGTTATGAGATAATAAAAGGGGAAAATCAACAAAAAGAAAAACAATCATTAACATCTAATTCTCCTATCAAGGTGCCCCAAAGTACACGAAGCAAACACTGGAAAAACTGAAGGAAGCAATAGATGACCCCACCGTAATAGTGGGAGACTTCAATACACCACTCTCTCCAATAGTTAAAACAACTAAGCAGAGGATTGAAAAAGAAACAAACAACCTAAATAATATGATATTGATTTAGATGTGAGATATATACAGAACAATGCATCCCAAAACAGCAAGATACACATTCTTCTCAAGTGCTCATGGAACACTCTCAAGGTTAGGCCACATTCTGGGGCACAAAACAGGTCTTAATAAATTTTAAAAGATTGAAATTATACAGAGGATTTTCTCTTGTCATAATGGAATGAAGCTGGAAATCAACAACAAACAGAGAACCAGAAAATACACAAATATACAGAGGCTAAGCAACATGCTCTTACACAATCAGTAGATCAAAGAATAAGTTGCAAGATAAATCAGTAAATATCTTGAGACAAATGAAAACAAGAACTTAAGGTATCAAAACATATGGGATGGGGGGGACCATGGTGGCTCAGCAGGCAAAATTTTTACCTACCATACCAGAGACCCAGGTTCGCTTCCTGGTGTTTGCCCATGTGAAAAAAAAAAAAAAAGAAAAGAGAAAAAAATAAATGGGATACTGGGAAGGCAGTGCTGAGAGGAAAATTTGTAGCTTTAATGTAATTTTAATGATTACATTAAAAAGGAGGAAAGAGCTAAAATCAATTACTCAACTAAGCAACAGGAGAAACTGGAGAAAGAACAGCAAACTAATTCCAAAGAAAGTTGGAGGAAGAAATAACAAAGACTAGGGCAGAAATTAATGACATGGAGAATAAAAAACAGTAGATGAAATCAAGAAAACCAAATATTTGTTCTTTGAGAAGATGGATAACAACAACTCTTAGCTGTACTGACAAAAACATAAAGAGAGAAGCTGAAAAAAAATAAAATCAGAAATGAGACAGGAGCATTTCCATAGACCCTGAAAAAGTATAAATGATCATATGTGGTTACTATGAACAACTATATGCCAACAAGCTAGACAAATGAAATGGAAACTTTCTACAAATACCCAAAAAAACTACACTGACTCGAGAAGGAATAGAAGACCTCCACAAACCAACCACAAGTAAGAAGATAAAAAAGATAAAATCAGTCATCAAAAACCTACCAACAGGGGGTGCAAGAGTAGTTCCGTGGTAGAATTCTTGCCTGCTATGTGGGAGACCCAGGTTCGATTCCCAGTCCATGCACTTCCCAAAGAAACCAACAAAGACAAACAAACAAAAATTCAACAAAAGGTGCCACAATAATGGGATACTCACATGAAAAAGAATGAAATGTGACCTCACCATACATCATACAAAAAAAAAATACCCTAGCAACAACAGGAATACATAATGGGGGGAGGACAAGAGTTAGGAGGAGGTATGGATTTTCTGTTTGGTGAGAGTTGTGTTTATCGGTTATTTGCAATGATATGAATGAACCTGTGGGACATTTGGTGAGGTAAAATAAGCCAGAAACAAAAGAGCAAATATTGTATGATTTCATTTAGAAAATACTTATAAGAAAACAGGTGCCTAGATTGTAAGCTCTTATAATAGTTGCTTTAGCCCAGACTGGTAATTGTTATTTCTGGATTTTGAGAGGCTGTTTTATATATGCATAACCTGGTATTTAGAAATAAGAATGAAGCTGATTGGGTCAGGATTAAGATAATTCAGAATATAGGGGTAAGGAGGACAGTGACTGTATTTTAGAACTTCACCTACTCTTTGAGGCTAAAAGAAGAAAGGTTTGTTATATCCAGAATCTAAATTTTCTGCAGCATATAATCTAACTCAACCTATCTGGATAGATCATTTAAACAATCCAAACACAGGGAGCCCAGAATAAGAAAGAGGGCCTTTAATATTGTATAGTTTATTGTAATGCCTGGATACATCCCAGAGTATATTAAGCAGATAATCAAGAAGTATTGGCAAAGTCCCTTAAGGGATGGGGAAAAATTATGGAACATCTAAACCTTACCACCAGGGAAACCCCGGATACTGTGCCAAACATTAGGACACCTAAATCAATAAGCCAAACCCTTGATATTAAGGCTAGCTCATGTGAAGTTTATGTATATAGCAGAGAGGCTTAGCCTACCTATAGTATACCTATGAGTTATTTCGGGAAAACCTCTTATGTTGCTCAGATGTGGCTTCTCTCTGTCTCTAAGCCCAACTCTGCAACTGAAATCATTGTCCTCCCCCCTGCACAGGACATGACATCTAGGAGTGAGAGTCTCCCTGGTGGCATGGAAGATGACTCTAAGGGATGAGTCTGACCCTGGGGCCATGGAAACAACAATGCCATCCTGACTGAAAGGGAGAAAAGAAGTATAACAAATAAGGTGTCAGTGACTGAAATAGTTCAAATAGAGTCAAGAGGCTACACTGGCAGTCACTCTTACACATGCTTCGGTTAGACATTGCTCCCTTGCATAACTTGCCAAACCCCAACCAAAATCATTCCTGCCAATCCTAAAGAATACATAGGGTGTTATATAAGATTCTACAAATGTTCCATTCACTAGGGTAACTTTCCAGAAACCTACAGCCTCCAGATGGGTCCCTGGACCAGATAAGTCCTGAAATGCAGAGGGACCAGTCCTTCCAGAACAATTTACTAGTTCCATCACCCTATCCCATATTATTGACAACCCCTTTCAACATGAAAAAGTTAAAATGGACAAAGCCCAAACACCCCTAAAGAGTGGAAAAAAGATTACAGGTGATGGTGGAGTTGTACAGAGAAAGTCAGGTTTAACAAATGAGTATGAGTGCTGAATCATTACACTGATATGTCTTTTAGTCCTCCAGTACCTTACAGAAGCTAGAAATAAAAACCTAAAGTTGTAGAATTGTAACCCATACCAAACTCTGAAATCTGTTCTACAACTAATTGTTGTGATGTACTTTGAAATTTATTACTTTTATGTGCATATGCTATTTAAAGAGAAGAAGGAGTAAAACCAAGAAGGTGGGATTTAAAAAATGAGTATGATTGCTGAATCATTATATTGATATTTCTGTTGGTCTCCAATGTCTTAAAGCAACTAGAAGAAAAAATGAAAAATTGTGGAACTATAACCTGTATCAAACTTTAAAATCTGTTGTATAACTACTTGCTTAAAGTACTTGGAAATTTATTGCTTTTCTGTATATATGTTATAATTTACAATAAAAATGTTAAATAAAAAAGAGAAAATCCAAGGACCAGATGGCTTCATACGTGAGGTTTCCCAGGTATTTCAAGAAGAATTGATACCGCTCATGCTCAAACCCTTCCAGAAAATGGAAGAGGGAATACTACCCCATTCTATTAAGCCAGCATTACCTTACTACCAAAGCCAGTAAAGTACTACAAGAAAAGAAAACTTAAGATGAATCTCTCTAATGAATATAGATGCAAAAATCCACCACAAAATACTAGCAAATAGAATCCAACAGAATATCAAAATAATTATGCACCACAATTAAATGGGTCTTTCACAATAAAAGCAAGGCCAAGGAGGAGGAGAAGGCAAAGACAGGTAAACAAAAGACCAAAGAACAAGCTCAGTAAATTGCAGTTGCTCTTTTTTCTTCAAAGATTTTTATTAAGATATAATCACCTAAGCTGTACAATCCGTGGTTCATAACATCATCATAAAGCTGTGCATTCATCATTACAATTGATTTTTGAACATTTCCATTATTCCAAAAACCACAAAAATGAGAACAAAATCAAAGTGAAAAAGAACACCCAAAACATCCCATAACCCCCATAGCCCACTATTGTTTATTTATTTTCTGTCTTTTTTTTTCTGATTAATCTGTCTATACACTGGATAAAAGAAGTGTCAGCCACAAGGTTTTCACAATCACATGGTCACATCTTAAAAGCTCTATAGTTATTCAATCATCTTCAAAATCAAGACTATTAGATCACAGTTCAACAGCTTCAAGTATTTCCCTCTAGTTGCTCCAATACACCAAAAACTGAAAAGCGATATCTATATATTGCATAAAAATAACCTCCAGAAAGACTTCTCAACTTTATTTGAAATCTCTAAGCCACTGAAACATTATTTTGTTTCATTTATCTTCCCCCTTTTGGTCAAGAAGAATTTCTCATTCCCTCAAAGCCCTACATTGCCAGGGAGATTTACACCACTGGGGGTCATGTCTCATATAGAGGGGAGGACAGTGAGTTCACCTGTGGAGTTGACTTAGAGAGGCCATATCTGAGCAACAAAAGGGGGGTGACTCAGGCATAATCTATAGGCTTAGCTTCCTCTTGCAGGAATAAGTATCATATGGGCAAGCCCCAAGATCAAGAGTCCCTTGATCTCACAATAGAAATTGAAGTTTTAGAATACAGTCAACATCATCCTTTACTCATCAGTTTGACTTACCTTACCCTTACCTTACCCTACCCAGATCAGCTCCATTCATATCTCCAATTGAAGTCTGATTACTTTTTCAGTGTTTTTAACAGCTGATATATGGGGTAATGTTGACTTCATAGAAACAAATCTCTAGTTCTCTGTCTCAAGTATCAAACACAATCTAGGAACCTTTACAGGGGCCTTCACCTGATAACATATGCTCTTGAGTTCTATTCTGAGTTTGCACATTATAGTTTATCCATGTTAGTGAGGCATTATAATATTTGTCTTTTCATTTCTGGCTTATTTCATTCAACATACTGTCCTCAATGTTAATTCAGTTCATTGCATAATTCACAACTTTATGAGTTCTTGCAGGCACTCAATAGTCCATTGTATGTATATACCACAGTTCCCCCTTACGGTTTTCAGTTGATGTATCCTTAGGTCACCTCCATCCATTGTAATTCACAAACACTACCACCATAAACACCATTGTGCAAATGTCCATTCATAATCCATTCTCAGTTCCTCCAAGTATACACCTAAATACAGGGTTGCAGGATCATATGGCAGCCCCATTCCTAGCCTCTTGTGATACACCATACTGCCTCCAGAAGGGCCACACCACTTTATTTTCCTACCAAAAGTGAATAGTTACAGCTCTCCCTACACATTTACTCCAGCACTTGTAACTCTGTTCATTTTTAAACAGTTTTATTCGCACATCATACAATTCAACCTTAGTAAAAAATCAGCAGTTCCTGGTGTAACCACATAGCCATGCCTTCACCACCACAATCTACATGATGATATTTCCATTTCTTCTGCAAACAATCCCATCCCCACCCCTATTTCCCCACTTATTGACATTTGGATTTGGCTTAAGCCTTTGTTACATTCAATGGACACATATTACAATGTTACTTTAATTGTAGATCCTAGTAAAAATTGATTATATTTTTCCATATACCATCCAATTTTCAGCATGTTGCAATGTTGACATTCATTTGTTCTTCCTCTTGCAAAAACAGTCTTATATTTGTATATCTAATCACCATCAATATTCACTCTAAGCATGCTAAGTAATACCATCACAGCTTTTATCTTCTAACCTTCCTTCTTCTCTCATACATGTCCCTAACCCTCCTCCTTCAACTATACTCACACTGAGCTTCTTTCAGTGTATTTAAAATATTGTGCTACCATCAGATAGTATTGTGTATCTATTTCTGGGTCTTTATGGTAAATCCTGATACCATAGTGTATTCCTTCAACCTCAAATACCCAATCTCTACCCTCTTTCAATCTTCTGATAACCTGTGTTCTCAACTTTAACTCCCAAAGTTCACTCAGAAATATTAGTTTATACTAGTGAGGCTGTGTAGTATTTGTCCTTTTGTTTCTGGTTATTTTCACTTAGTATAATGTCCTCAAAGTTCATCCACATTATTTACATGTTTCCTGGCTTTATTTCATCTTACAGCTGTGTAATATTCCATTATATGTATATACCACTCTTTGTTTAGCCACTCATGCATCGAGGGATATTTGGACCATTTCCATTTGTTGGCATTCATGAATAATGCCACAATAAACATCAGCGTCAAAAGTCCATTTGTCTCCCTGCCTTCAGTTCCTCCAAATATATACCTAGTATTGGGATTGCTGGATCATGTGGTTATTCTATGCTTAGTTTCCAGAAAAACCACCAAGCTAGCACTCTACATTCACCCCAACAGTGAATAAGTATGCCTCTTTCTCCACATCCTCTCTATCACTTATTGTTTTCTGGTTTTTTTTTAATAATGGCAATTTAGAAGGTGTAAGATGATATCTCATTGTGCTTTTATTAATTTGCATTTCCCTAATAGCCAGTGAGGTTGAGTATTTTTCATGTTTTTGATTCATTTGTATTTCCTCTTCAGAAAAGTATCTGTCCATGTTTTTGCTCATTTTTAAATTAGTTTGGTTGTCTATTTTGTTCTTGAGTTGTAGGATCTCTAAGTATATTCTGGATATTAAACTCTTATGTCATATGTGACTTCCAAATATTGTCTCCCATTGCATAGGCTGCATTTTCACTTTACTGAAAAGTATTTTGATACAGAAACATGTTCAGTTTTGAAAAAATAGCATTTATCTAGTTCTTCTTTAATTGTTTGTGCCTTGGATGTAAGGTCTAGGAAACCAACATCCATCTCAAGATCCTTAAGATATTTCCCTCCATTTTCTATGAACATTTTACATTCTTAGCTTAATGTTTAGGCCCTTGACCATTTGAATTAATTTTTGTATAAAGTGTGAGATAGGGATCCTCTTTCATTCTTTTGGATATGGATATCCAGTTCTTCAAGCACCATTTGCTGAAGAGCTGCTCTGTCCCAATTGAGTTGACTTGACCTCCTTATCAAAATCAATTCACCATAGATGTGAGGGTCCACTTCTGAACATTCAATTTGATTCTACTGGTCAGTACACCTATCTTTCTACCAGTACCACCCTGTTTTACCCACTGTAGTTTTGTAATATCCTTTAACTTCAGGTAGTGCGAGACCTCCCACTTCATTTTTCATTCTGATGATATTTTTAGCTATTCAGGGACACTGCTTTTCCAAGAATATTTGATGATTGGTTTTTCTATT
The DNA here is from genome assembly GCA_004026745.1 of Myrmecophaga tridactyla. NCBI lineage: Eukaryota > Metazoa > Chordata > Mammalia > Pilosa > Myrmecophagidae > Myrmecophaga > Myrmecophaga tridactyla. Next base: position 47,805 of record PVIY010010920.1, on the reverse strand, counting down.
TCTGTAAAGTAATTTTCTGAGATTTTAATTGATATTGCATTGAGTCTATAAATCAAATTTGGGAAGAATTATCATCATAACTGTATTTAGTCTTCCATTCCATGAACATGGTATGTCTTTCCATGTATTTAAGTCTTTCTTGATTTCTTTTAGCAAAGTTTTGGTGTTTTCTGTGTGTAGGTCTGTTATGTCCTTGGTTAAATTTATTCCTGGATATTTGAATCTTTTGGTTATTGTTGTAAACGGAAGTTTTTTTCTTGATTTCCTCCTCAGATTACTCCTTGCTGTAGTATAAAAACACAACTGATTTTTGCATGTTGATCTTGTATCTTGCCACTTTGCTGTACTTGCTTATTTGCTGTAGTGGCTTTATTGCAGATTTTTCAAAATTTTCTACATATAGGATCATGTCATCTGCAAACAGTGAAATCTTTACTTCTTCCTTTCGAATGTGGATGCCTTTTATTTCTTTTTCTTATCCAATTGCTCTAGCTAGAACTTCCAGCACAGTGTTAAGTAAGAATGGCAACAGTGGCCATCATTGTCTTTTTTTTTTCTTTGCTGTTAGAGACAAAGCTTTCAGTCATTCCCCCATTGAGTATGATGTTAGCTGTAGGTATTTCATATATGCTTTTTTCATGTTGAGGAAGTTACCTTCTATTCCTACACTTTAAATGTTTTCATCAAGAAAGTTGCTGAATTTTGTCAAATACCTTTTCTGCATCATTTGAGGTGATCACGTGGTTTTTCCTCTTTGATGTGTTGATGTAATGTATTACATGAATTGATTTTCTTGTGTTGAATCATCCTTGCATACCTGGGATAAAACCCTCTTTTTCATGGTATATAAATTCTTTTAATGTCCTGATGGATTTGATTTGCAAGGATTTTGTTGAGGATTTTTGCATCTATATTCATTAAAGAGATTAGTCTGAAAATTATTTCTTGAACTATCTTTGCCTGCGTTTGGTATTATGTCGATATTTTCTTCATAGTATGAATGAAATAGTTTTCACTACTCCTCAATTTTCTTGAAGAATCTGAGTAGGATTTGTACTAATTCTTTCTTGAATCCTTGGTAGAATTCACAAGTGAAGCCATCTGGTCCTGGACTTTTCTTTTTTGATGTCTGATTCAATCTCTTGTGATTGGGTTCAATCTCTTGTGTTTTTTCCCAAGTCAATGTTTGTTGTTCTTGCCTTTTTAGGAAGTTGTAGATTTCATCTAAGTTGTCTAGTTTGCTAGCATGTAGTTGTTCATAGTACCCTCTCATTATCTCCTTTTTTTCTATGGTATATGTAGTTATGTCCCACCTCCCATTTCTGATTTTATTTATTTGCATCCTCTCTCTTTGTGTTTTTGCCAGGCTAGCTAAGAATCCATCTATTTTATTTACTTTCTTAAAAAAACAAATTCTGATTTTATTGATTTTCTCTATTGCTTTCATGTCCTCAATTTCACTTATTTCTGCTCTATTCTTTGTTATTTATTTCCTTCTCTTTGCTGTGGGGTTTATTTGCTGTTCTTTCTCTAATTCCTCCAGATAAACAGGTAATTCCTCAATTTTCACTCTTTCTTCTTTTTTAATATAGGCAGTTAGGGCAATAATTTTCCCTCTCAGCACTGCCTTTGCTGCATCCCATAAGTTTTGATGTTTTATGTCTTTTCATTTTCATTTACCATGAGATAGTTTCTGATCTCTCTGGTAATTTCTTCCTTGACCCACTGTTTGTTTAAGATTGGGTTGTTTAGCCTCCACAAATTTGTGAATTTCCCCAGGTCCTGCCTGTTATTGACTTCCAACTTCATTCCATATTATCCAAGAAAGTGTTTTGTATAATTTCAATATTCTTCAATTTACTGAGACCTACTTTTTACCCAACATCTAATCTATTCTGGAGAATGATCCATGAGCATGTGAGAAGAATGCACATCCTGCTATTGTTGGGTACAATGTTCTGTAAATGTCTGTTGTCTAGTTAATTTATTGTGTTATTCAAAATCTGTTTCCTTATTGATCCTGTGTCTAGATGTTCTGTCCATTGATAAGAGTGTCGCATTGAAGTCTCCAATTATTATTGTAGAAGCATCAACTTCTCCCTTCAGTGTTGTCAGTGTTTTCCTTGTATATTTCGGGGCACTCTGGCTCAGTGGATTGATATTTATGACTGTTACATCTACCTGATGAATTGTCACTTTTATTAACACATAGTGTCCTTCTTTGTCTCCTTTAATTGTTTTACATTAAAGTCTAATTTGTTTGACATGAATATAGTTATTCCTACTCTTTTATGGTTGTTGTTTGCATGGAATACTTTTTCCAACCCTTCACTTTCAACCTGTTTTTTGTCCTTCAGTCTTAAGTGAGTCTCTTGTAGACAGCATATAGATGGATGCTATTTTTTTTATCCACTCTGTCAAACTATGTCTTTTGATTGGGGAGTTTAATTCATCAGTATTTAATGTTATTACCATAATGGTCACACTTTCCTCAACCATTTTTCCTTTTATATTGTATCTATCATTTCTTAATTTTTTTCTCTCTTTTAATCCTATTAATTACCTTTCCTGCTAATCTTCATTTCTACACTCTTCTCCAAATCTCTCTTTCCTATCTTTTCCCATCTTCCTATCATGCTCCCTTTAATATTTCTTATAGAGCAGGTCTTTTGTCCACAAACTCTTTCAATATCTATTTGTCTGTAAATATTTTTGAATGATAATTTTGCCAGATATGAAATGTTTTGTTGGTGATTTTTCTCTTTCAGTATCTTAATACATCATACCAATGCCTGCTCACCTCCATGGTTTCTGCTGAGAGATCTGCACTCAGAGTTATTGAGCTTCCCTAGTATATGATGGAATTATTTTCTCTTGCTGCTTTCAGAATTCTCTCTTTGTCTTTGGCATTTGACAATCTGATTAGTATGTGTCTTGGATTGGGTCTATTTGGATAGATTTTGTTTGGGATACACTGTGTTTCTTGGACCTGTAGTCTTATGTTACTCATAAGACTTGGGAAATTTTCATTGTTTACTTCCTCCATTGTTTTTTCTGCTCCCTTTCCCTTCTTTTCTCCTTCTGGGACACACATAAGATGTATACCTGTGCACTCCATGTTGTCATTCAGTTCCCTGAGATACTGCTTAATTTTTTCCATTTTTCCCCATCTGTTCTTTGTGTGTAGAATTCCAGTTGTCTTGTCTTCTAGTTCACTGATCCTTTCTTCTGCCTCTTCAAATATGTTTCTGTATGTCTTCATTTTATTTTTTTACCCCTTCTATTGTTCCTTTCATTCTCATAAGTTCTTCCATTTGTTTTTTCAAGTTTTTTACTTCTTCTATATGGACCTCTTGTGTCTTTTTTATATCCTCCATGTCTTTTTCCATATTTTCCTTCAACTTGTTGAATTGATTTAGGAGATTTGTTTTAACATCATTACTAATTTGTTTCAACTCCTGTCTCTCAGTTGAGTGCTAGTTTGTTCCTTTTATTTGATCTCATCTTCATTCTTTCTAGTATGAGTCATGATTTTCTGGTGATATTGAAGCATCTAATTTTCTTGCTTTGTTTATTCTTGAGGTCATTTTTATCTCTTTTGCCTAGGGTTTTCATGATGTTTGGATTGGTTCTCTATTTTTTGTCTACTCATTGGACAGTTGTCATATTTTTTCTGTCACTGAGTCTCACCCCAAAATCAGGCACCTACCGTAGCCTGCCACAGGGATGGGAGTAGGCACCAGGCACCACAGCAATGTCTCTCTTTGTCAGTAAAACAAGTCTGCTGTCTCCCAGTGGCGCTTTGTTTTTCATTATCCTGTAAGACCTGGGGCTTTTTCAGGGCATTGCTTTAAGAGTTGAATTGGTCCATGTTTCTCAGCCAAAATAGGGGTGAGTTGGCCTGAAATAGTTTTCTGGGTATTCTCTGAAAAATCCTTTCAATTCCTTTGCACTTTCTGTTCTTCCTAGCAGATGGTACTGTTTGATAAATTAATCAACTTCAGAGCACCTGTTGTGCTCTCCAAGTCTGGCTTAAAAGGCAGGTTTCCTGCTCCCTCTCTTTTTAAGAAAAACTCTGGCTCAATATGGGCCTGTTGCCCACACTTTATTTGTGGCAGAATACACACCCAATGTCCCAGTTTTTAGCTTCTTCCTGGTCAGAGATCAGCTCATTCACTGCCAGATCTCACAGTGGTGTGGGGAGGACTTTCAGATACAGGACTGAAAACACAGCTTCTGTCCATGTTTCTCAGACCTCTCTCTCTCTCAATGACTTGTGCCTTAAAATGTTCTCACCTGTCCCCTGGGTCTCCTAAAAGTGAGGGTCTGTCCCACTGCTGTGAGAGAATATGTATTCTGTGTTCCCATTAAGAGGGTATCCCTGCTGCTGTGGAACCATGTCCCATGCTGTGGAACCAAGTGAGGGAGAGGGGGGAGGATTAGTCAGCCTGGAAAGGAAATTTCCAATCTGATATTCATCAACTTTTTCAATTCAGGATTTGTAGGGTTCATCTCCCATCTATATCCTCCTCCAGATTTCTGAATAATTCAGAATTGTTCTTTTTTTGATACTGAATCTATGATAATTTATGTTGACATCACATCCTACAGTTGCTCTTAACAGTGCCCTGTCTTCTCAAGGTCACTGAAATCATGGCTCCAAGCCTAAGGGCTTTCCTTCAACTTTGGGTCAGAGGGCCTATGGCAGAAAAGATGCCAGAAACCTTGAGACAACCCTCAACCTCAGGACCCACTGGGGACCTTGCCATATGTTCCACCAGCACGAGCTTTGTTGCACAGGGACTGCATGTCTTCTGAAGAAGCACAGAAGAACCCCTTAATTCCTACTCCTGGCAAGTGAAGAAAACTGAGGGTGCCTGAGGCTGCATATGGTTCTGTGAATTTCACATCTCACCAACTTAGAGAAGACCACGGTAGCTTTCAACATGACAGGTGAAATAATTAATTTCTTAATTAACACTAAAGTCACTCTGTCCTAAACTGCCACTCTGAGCCTACCTCCACTAGGACTTGCCTAGTTATGGAAGTTGACAGTTAAGCCAAAACAAAAATCTTCACTACCCCTGTCCTTTGTGGGCTCATTGGACATTCTAATGCCCCATCAATTTCTCATTATCCCTATGTGCCCCACTCCATTCTAGGCCAGTGTAAACTAGTAAACCTGACTAGGGTTTACCCCAAGGCCCCTACTAAATCCAAAGCCTCTTAACATCCCAAACGAAATCCTTAAGCAAATGAATGAATCTTTATGAAATAAAAGCATTCTGGTGAACCCACTAAATAGCCCCTCTCTGCATACAAATTTTCAGTCCTAAATCTTAAAAGACACATTTTTATGTCCCTCTTCACCCTAACTCTCAATACCTGTTTGCCTTGGAATAGCTGTGTGCTGGTTTGAAAGGATGTATGTCCCCTAGAAAAGCCATGTTTTAATCTAAATCCCATTTCATAAAGGGGGAATAATCCCAATTCAATACTGTATGTTTGAATCTGTAATTAGATCATCTCCCTGGAGATGTAACCCAATGAAGAGTGGTAGTTAAGCTGGATTAGGTGATGACATGTCTCCACCCATTTGGGTGGGTGTTGATTAGTTTCTGGAGTCCTATAAAAAAGGAAACATTTTGGAGAAACAAAGAGATTTGGAGAGAGCAGAGAATGGCTGCACCATGAATCAGAGAGTCCACAAGCCAGATATGAAAAAGGTAAATGCCTCCTGGGGAGCTTCATGAAACCAGAAGCCAGGAGAGAAAGCTAGCAGATGACGCTGTGTTCACCATGTGTCCTCCCAGCTGAGAGAGAAGTCCTGACTGTGTTCACCATGTGCCTTCTCACTTGAGAGAGAAACCCTGAACTTCATTGGTCTTCTTGAACTAAAGTGTCTTTTCCTGGATGCTTTTGATTGGACATTTCCATAGACCTGTTTTAACTGGGACATTTTCTCAGCCTTAGAACTGTAAATTAGCAACTTACTAAATTCCCCTTTTTAGAAGCCATTCCATTTCTGGTATATTGCATTCCAGCAGCTAGAAAACTAAAACAGGCTGTGGCTTAAAAATAAGATTCCCACCCTATCCACTTAGACAGAAGTGCTCCAAGGGTTTCAAAATAATCTCCATATCTTTAAAAATGCCTTAGCAGCAAACCTTACTAACTTCCAACTGCCTCAGAGCAGTAAACTAACATATTCCTAGTAGGAAAGTGAATGTTGTCTACCATAATCAATACTAACCAAAATTTAATAAGCCTATTTATAATATCCTTTTAAAACAACTCTTGTGTAAAACCATGCATTCATACAAAACTAAAGTTTAGTTTTTTCTCTTAAAATAATGTAAATTGTTGGTCTATTCTATTTTTGTTGTTGTTGTTTGCACATTTGATCCCCATCATTTTCCACTCTAGGCATTCCTAAGTTATCCTGTCTTAGTCTTTATCCTCTATCTTACCTTCTGGACTCATACATAACCGAGCCCTTCTCCCTCAACCATTCTCACATTCAGCTTCATTCAGTGTTCTTATATTATTGTGCTATCTTCAGGTAATATTGTGCTATTCATTTCTACATTTTTACAATCAAACCTGTTACACAATTTGTATCCCTTCAGCACCAAATGCACAGCTTTTTTATTATTTTTTTATTTTTTTATACATTTATTATTCCCCCAAGGGGGTGCACCATTCCTGGAAGTACTGCAACACCAGGTCAATGCGTGGAGTGGACAGAGCAAGCTCTTATTCCATCTCCCAGCTCCAAAAATCCATTAAATATATTGTCCTTGGATAGAAGATGTATCAGATATTAAACTGATAAGAACAGATACTACACTTGATCTTAGCCAAAAGACCAAGAAGCGATCCAAATGCACAATCTTGACCCTCTTTCTAATTCCTGGTAACCAGTGTTCTTAACTTTAACTTTAACTATGAAAGTTCACTCATTAATATTAGTTCATATTAATGAGCTCAAACAGTATTTGTCCTTTTGTGTCTGGCATCATCACTCAGCATGTCATCAAGGTTTATTCATGTTGTTACATGCTTCATGAGTTCATTCTGTCTTACAACTGTGTAGTATTCCATCATATGTATATACTACAGCTTGCTTAATCACTCATCCATTGATGAACATTTGGGTTGCTTCCATCTCTTGGTAATCATAAATAATGCTGCTATTAACATTGGTGAGTAAATGTCCATTTGTGTCCTTGCCTTCAGTTTCTTTGCCTATATACCTAGCAATGTGATTGCTGGATCATATGGCAGCTCTGCACTTAGTTTCCTAAGGAACCACCAAAATGCCTTCCAGAGTGGTCGCACATTTTATATTCCTGTCAACAGTGGATAAGTTCACCACTTACTTCACATCTTGTGCAGGACTTGTCATTTTCTGTTTGTTTGTTTGTTTGTTTGGATAATGGTCATTTCAGTGGGTGTAAGATGATATCTCATTGTGGTTTTGATTTCAATATCCCTAACAGCCAGTGAAGTTGGCCATCTTTTCATGTGCCTTTTAGTCATTTATATATATTTCCTCTTCTGAGAAGAATCTACTCATGCCTTTTGCCCATTTTTTTAATTGGGTGTTTGTCTTTTTGTTGTTGAGTTGTAGAATCTCTTTATGTATTCAGGATATTAAACCCTTATCTGACATGTGGCTTCCAAGTATTGCCTCCTATTGCTTAGGCTGCCTTTTTACTTTCCTGGCAAAGTTCTTAGAAGCACAAAAGTTTTTAATGTTGAGGATATCCCATTTATCTATTTATTTTTTCAAGGCTTGTGCTTTTGGGTGTAAGGCCTAGGAAACCACCTCCTATCACAAGATTTATAAGATATTTCCCTACATTTTCTTCTAACAGTTTTATGGTCTTAACTCTAATGTTTAGGTCTTTGATCCATTTTGAGTTAATTTCTGTATAGGGTGTGAGATATGGATTCTCTTTCATTCTTTTGCATATGGATATCTAGTTATCCAAACACCATTGATTGAAGAAGTTGCTCTGTCCTGGGGTGCGGGAGTTAGCTTGACTGCCTTATCAGAGATCAATGTCCATAGATGATAGGTCTATATCTGAGCACTCAATTCAATTCCATTGTCAGTATATCTATTTTTATGCCACTACCATGCTGTTTTGACTTTGTAATGTAACTTTGTAATGTGCTTTAAAGTCAGGTAGTATGATACCTCTCACTTCATATTTCTTTCTCAAGGTATTTTTAGCTATTTGGAGCACCATGCCTTTCCAAATAAAAATGAACAGAGTCTCAGGGAATTGAATGAATACATGAAGTTCATGAATATACATGTTATGAGTATCCCAGCAGAAGAAAAGAAGGGAAAAAGAGAAGAAAGACTAATGGAGGAAATCATCACTGAAGATTTCCCATCCCTTATGAAGGACATAATATTACAAATCCAAAAAGTGCAGCACACCACTAGCAGAATAGATCCAAACAGACCTACACCAAGACAGCTACTAATCAGATTCTCAAATATCAAAGACAAGGAGAGAATTTTGAAAACAGCAAGAGAAAAGCAATCCATCACTTACAAAGGAAGCACAATAAGACTATGTGTGAATTTCTCAGCAGAAACCATAGGGGCAAGAAGGCAGTGGTATGATATTTTTAAAATTCTGAAAAAGAAAAACTGCCAACCAAGAATTCTATACCCATAAGAACTGCTGTTCAAAAATGAGAGGGAGGCTGCATGGGTGGTTCAGAGGTGGAATGTTCACCTTTCTTGCGGGAGACCCAGGTTCAATTCCCGGACCACCACCACCACCCCAAAAAAACAAGCAACAACAACAAAAAAAAAACGATGGAGATTAAAATATTTTCAGACAAACAGTCACTGAGAGAATTTGTGATTAAGAGTCCACATGAAATACTAAAGGGAGCACTACAGGCAGGTAGGAAAAGACAGGACAGAGAGGTCTGGAGCAGACTGTAGAAATGAAGACTATTAGTAAAGGTAAAGAAAGAAAAAATAGCTGTGACATAAATCTAAAAGACAAAATGGTAGAGGAAAGCACCACCTTTACAGTAATAACATAAATGTTAATGGATTAAACTTCCCAATCAAAAGACATAACTGGCATTATGGATTAAAAAACAGGACCTATCTATATGCTGTCTATAGGAGACTCACTGTAGACTCAGGGACAAAAAGAGATTGAAAGTGAAAGGTTGGAAATATATATTTCACACTAACAGCAACCAGAAAAAGGCAGGGTTAGCTATACTAATATCCAACAAATTAATCTTCTGATGTAAAACAATTAAAAGAGACAAAAAAGACAATATATATTGATAAAAGGAGTAATTCAACAGAAGACATAACAATTATAAATATTTATGCATCAAGCCAGAGTGCTCCAAAATATATAAGGCAAGCATTGACAACACAGAAAGGAGAAGCAGACATCTCTACCATGATAGTTGGAGACTCAATTCCCCACTCTTATCAATGAGTAGAACATCTAGATAGAGGGTCAGTAAGATCAGAGATTTTGAATAATATGATAAATGAACTAAGAGACATTTACAGAACATTATGCCCCATGACAGCCAGATACACATTTTTCTCAAGTGCTCATGTATCATTCCCCAGGATAAACCATATGCTAGGTGACAAGGCAAGTCTCAATAAATTTAAAAAGACTAAAATTATACAAATCACTTTCTCTAACCATAGTGAACTGAAGCTGGAAATCAAAAACAGGGAGAGGGCAAGAATATTCACAAATACATGGATGCAAAACCACAAACTTTTAAACAATGAGTGGGCCAAAGAAAAATTTAAATGAAGTAAATGAAAACAAAACACAACATATCAAAACTCATGCATGTAGCAAAGACAGTGCTGAGAGGTAAATGTATTGCTCTAAATGCCTACATTAAAAGAATAAGAAATAGCAAAATTCTAAGAATTATCTGTTCACTTGGAAGAACTAGATAAAGAACAGGAAACTAACCCCAAAGCAAACAAAAGGGATGAAATAATGAAGATTAGAACAGATGTAAATGAAACTTAGAATACAAAAACAATAGAGAATATAACAAAATCAGAAGTTGGCTCTTTGAGAAAATCAATAAAATCGTTAAACCTTTAGCTAGGCTGATGGAAAAAGGAGAGGATGAAAATAAATAAAATCAGAAATGGAAGGAGGACACAACCACTGACCCTGTAGAAATAAATAAAAGGATACTATGAACAACTATATGCTAATAAACTAGACAATTTAGATGAAAGACAACTTCCTAGAAAGACATGAACAACCAACATTGATGCAAGAAGAAATAGAAGACCTCAACAAACCAATCACAAGTAAAGAGATTTAATTAAGTCATCAAAAAGCTCCCCCCAGGACCAGATGGCTTCACATGTGAATTCTTCCAAGTATTCAAGAAAGAATTAATACCAATCCTGCTCAACCTCTTCAAAAAAAAAATGAAGAGGAAGGAAACCTACTTAACTCATTTGATGAAGCCAGCATCACCCTGATACCAAACCAGGCAAAGATATTACAAGGAAAAAAATTACAGGCTAATCTCTATTGAATATAGATGCAAAAATTCTCAACAAAATACATGCAAATTGAATTCAGCAGCACATTAAAAGAATTATACACCATGACCAAGTGGGATTTATTCCAAGTATGCAAGGCAAGTTCAATAGAAGAAAATCAATTAATGTAATACACCATATCAATAATTCAAAAGGGAAAAACCACATGATCATCTTGATTGATGCAGAAAAGGCAGTTTAAAAAATCCAACATCCTTTCTTGAAGAAAACATTTCAAAGGATAGGCATAGAAAGGAAATTCCTCAACATGGTAAAAGGGAAAACCTACAGCTAACATTATCCTCAATGGGGAAAGACTGAAGGCTTTCCCTCTAAGATCAGGAACAAAGCAAAGATGCCCACTGTCATCATTGTTATTCAACATTGTGCTGTAAGTTCTAGCTAGAGCAATTAGACAAGAAAAAGAAATAAAAGCCATCCAAATTGGAAAAGATAAAGTAAAACTCACACTGTTTATGGATGGCATGATACTATGTGTATAAAATCCAAAAAATCTACAGCAAAGTTACTAGAGCTAATAAATGAGTACAGCAAAGTGGCAGGATACAAGACCAGCACCCAAAATCAGTAGTGTTTCTATACACTAGTTATGAGCAATCTGAGGAGGAAATCAAGAAAAACATTCCATTTACAATAGCAACTAAAATAGCAAAATATTTAGGAATAAATTTAACTGAGGACACAAAAGACCTATACACAGAAAACTACAATAAATTGCTGAAAGAAATCATGGAAGACCTAAGTAAATGGAAGGGCATACCATGTTCATGTACTGGGAGACTAAATATAGTTAAGATGTCAAGTCTACCCAAATTTATTTTTAGATTGAAAGCAATACCAATGAAAATCCCCACAACTTGCTTTGAAGAAGTAGAAAAACCAACTACCAAATTCTAGTGTCTTCTTAATATCCTTTATCTCTTTACACACATTTCCCTTCATTTCTTTGAATTGATTCAGGAGATTTGTTTCCACATCTTTGATTAGTTGTTCCACATCCCATACTTCCTCTGAATTTTGATCTGTTCCTTTGACTGGACTATTTTCTTTTGAGTTTTAGTATACTGTGCGAAATTTTGCTGATATATGGTTGTTCTAGTTTGCTAGCTGCTGGAATGCAATATACCAGAAATGGAATGGCTTTTAAGAAGGGGAACTTAATAAGTTGCTAGTTTACAGTTCTAAGGCCGAGAAAATGTCCCAATTAAAACAAGTTTTTAGAGATGTCCAATCTAAGCCATCCAGGGAAAGATATCTTGGTTCAAGAAGGCCAATTAAGTTCAGGGTTTCTCTCTGAAGTGAGAAGACATAGGGTGAACATGGTCCGGGTTATTCTCTCATCTGGAAAGGCATGTAGTGAACACGGTGTCATCTGCTAGCTTTCTTTCCTGGCTTCCTGTTTCATGAAGCTCCCTGGGAAGCATTTTCCTTCTTCAACTCCAAAGGTCGCTGACTGGTGAACTCTCTGCTTCTAGTGGCTACATTGTTCTGCTCTCTCAGAATCACCTCCCTTCTCCAAAATGTTTCCTCTCTTATAGGATTCAAATAAAGTAATCAAGGCCCACCTGGAATGGGTGGAGACTCACATTTCCACCTAATCCAGCTTAACAAACACTCTTGATTGAGTCACATCTCCAGGGAGATGATCTAATTAAAGTTTCAAACATACACTGCTGAATAAGGATTAGAAGAAACGGCTGCCTTTACAAAATGGGATTGGGATTAAACCATGGCTTTTCTGGGGTACATACATCATTTCAAACTGGCACAATGGTCATCTGATTATCTTACTGGATCTACTCTGAAAGTTGCTTTCTCTCTGTTATCTAAGATTTAGTTGTTCCATGGGTTTGCACTATAACACTGCTTTGACAGGTAGACTATCCATATTTCTCAGCCAAATCAGGGCTGGATACCTCTGTAGTGGTTGTAGACCACCTCCAACAGGCCTGATATAGGGTCTAGAGAGGCTCTGAAAAGTCCTGCAGTTCCCCTGCACGTTCTTCCCTTTCCAGCATATGACGCTGTTTGGTGACTAAATCATCCTCAGACTGTTTTCCTCCTAGAACTCTGGCCGGGTCTGACTGGGTCAGGCTGAGACTACAGGGTTTCTATGCTCTTACTTTACCAACCAAGATGGGGCTTAATATAGGGTTTTGTCCCCCACTGTACTTGTGGCAGAAAACTCCTCCATCTAGCCCAGTCTGCTGTTGCCCTGGCAAGAATAGGGCCTCCAGCTGCTGTTTTCCTCTAGGGTGGAGGATGAACACCATGACCCAGGGCTGGAAAGCCTCTGTCAAATTTTTCTCAGGCTCTTCATCCCTCACTGACCGGGACTTTGAAATGTCCTCTACTGCTGGTTTGACACTGTTGTGTATGCCACAAAAGTCATGTTCTTTAATCTTCATTCAATACTGCTGGGTGTGATCCTTTTGATTAAGTTGTTTCAATGGAGATATAACCCACCTAACTGTGGGTGGACCTGTTGATTAAATGGCTTCAATGGAGATGTGTTACCACCCATTCAAGGTGGAGCCTTTTTTTTTTTTTTTACATGGGCAGGCACCGGGAATCGAACCTGTGTCTTCTGGCATGGCAGGCAACCATTCTTGCCTGCTGAGCCACCGTGGCCCGCCCAAGGTGGAGCCCTTTAAGGGGGAACCATTTTGGAAAAAGCAGAGTCCACAGTCAGAGGCCTTTGGAGATGCAGAAAGAAAATGGCCCTGGGGAAGCCATTTGAAGAAGCCAGTAGTGAAAGATAGCAGACATTGCCATGTGCTAACATGAGTGTCCAGAAGCCAAAGACCCCCAGGAGACACAAGCCACATGACTTCCAAGCTGTCAGAGGTGTTACATACAACATCAGCCTTTCTTGAGTGAAAGTAACCTCTTGGTGGCTTAATTTGAACATTTTCATTGTCTTAGAACTGTAGATTTGCAATTTAATAAGCTCTCATTTAAAAGCTATTGTATTTCTGGTATATTGCATTCCAGCAGCTTTAGCAAAGTAAAACAGATTTTGGTACCAGTGAAGTGGGGTGTTGCTATGGTTGGTAAATAACAAGCATGTTGGAATGGCTTTTCAGATGGATAAGGGGAAGATTCTGGAAGAGTTGTAAGGATCTTGATAGAAAAGCCTAGAATGCTTTGAAGAGTCTGCTTTTAGAAATATGGATTCTAAAGATACCTCTGATGAGGCTTTAGACAGAAATTATTCATGTGTCATTGTAAATTAGAAGGAAGGTGATTCTTGTTGTAAACTGGCAAAGAATATGACAAAATGACAACTGGTTTTGGATGGAAGGCAGATTTTAAAAGCCACAAACTGGAATATTTAGCTGAAGAGATTCCCAAATTAAATGGAAAGCATGGACTGGTTTCTCCTTGCAGCTTATAGTGAAATATAATGGGAAAAAGGTAAGCTGAGAACTGAACTCTTGGGTGCAAACAAACAAGAAATTGATTATCTGGAACGTTCTGGGTTTCAAGAAAGAGAGACCCAGGAATAGTGCCCAACATATGGATTTAACCAAGTATGGAACTACTCAACCATTTCAGAAAAAAGCCAGGATTGGAGATGGAGTTATCCAGAAAGAATTTGTGGAAAGTAATGATCCACGCATGCTGCATAGAAAACCAACAAGATTATTATGGGATCTGTATAAACAAAACCACTGCCAGTCAGGAGCAAAAGGGGCATAAAAATGACAAATTGAGGGAAAAATTACTTCTGAGGCAGAAACATGGAAGCTAAGGCCTGAAGCTAGAAACCTCAAGCAAGGAGAGCAGACCCATCTATGCACTTGGAGAGGACAGAGGGTGGGCCTTTGGCCTCAAAGTTCTGGAAGAATTTTGGTGCCTCAGGTCTTGGAGAGGGTGTATTATATTCCTTGGAGATTATAAAGAACCTTTCTGCATCCTGTTGTTTTGAAGGAGTTGAGTGTTCACCCCAGAGATGGGAGAGACCCGTTGTGGCCCCATGCTTAGAGAGGGTGGAACTGACAAAAAGGTGGTCTCCCCAATGTCTTCCAAGTTTTCAACCTTTATGTCAGTGTTTGGAGATAGCAGGGCCTCTGAACAGGCCCTTGGAAAGGGTGGGACTGCTGTTTTTTAAAGCCCTGAAGATAATGGCCCTCAGACTTTGAAATCTAATGGACTTTGCCCTACAGGTTTTGGAACAGTTTGTATCCAGTGACCCCTGTGTTCTTGCCAATTTTTCCCTATGGAAATGGGAATACATATCCTATGTCTTCCTCCCTTTGTATGTGGGCAGCAGATAAGTTGTTCTGAGTTTTACAAGTCCAGAACCAGAGGAGAATTTGAGCTTGGGACATATCATGCCTGTGGCTGACTTTGATGAGATTTTGTACTGTTTCTGACTTTGCATTGTATTTGTATTGTTACTGAAATGGTTTAAGGATTTGTAATATTGTTATGGGATGAATTATTTTGCATTTGGAAAAAGTGTGTCTTTGGGGGGTCCTGAGGGTAGGATGTGCTGGTTTGAAGCTGTGTGTACCTCAAAAAAGCCATGTTCTTTAATCCTCATTCAATATTGCTGGGTGGGATCCTTTTAATTAAGTTTTTCCATGGAGATGTGACCAGCCCAGTTGTGGGTGGGAACTGTTGATTAGATGGTTTCTATAGAGATGTGTCTCCACCCATTCAAAGTGGGGTTGCTTACTGGGGCCCTTTAAGAGGGAACCATTTTGGAAAAAGATAGAGCCCACACAGCCAGAGACCCTTGGAGATGCAGAAAGAAAATGCCCACACAGGGAAGCCATTTGAAGGAGCTGGTAGAGAACCTAGCAGATGACTCCATGTGCTAACATGAGGTGTCCAGAAGCCAAAGACCCCAGCAGATGCCAGTCACATGCTTTTCCAGCTTGCAGCATTGTTCCAGATGACATCAGCCTTTCTTGTTGCTGCCTTAATTTGAATATTTTAATGACCTTAGAACTGTAAAATTGCAACTTAATAAATTCCCTTTTAAAAGCCATTCCATTTCTGGTTTGTCACATTCTGGCAACTTTAACAAGCTAGAACACTTCCTCTGTCTCCTGTTTGCATCCCCAAGTAGTTTATTTAGTTAGTTTCTGTCAGGTACTTGCTGCTTTTAGGGAAGATTTTGAGATTCCCTCCCTTCTCCTCCATTTTGGAAATTCCTCCATGTTGCCGTTTTGTATTCTGCAATTCCCCGCAGCTTAAGTCCTGTTATGTGTCTCTGTAGGTTGTGTCTCTGTCCAGATATATGTAGGTGCTTATGTCTCACTGCGGTGAGAGGTTGTTTAGGCTGTGCCCCTGGTGGAAGGTGGGAGTGATCCTAAATATTGCCTCTGTGCACTTCCAGTGGTGTTTGAGACCAAGTAAGGGTGACAGAAGAAGACTAGCTGGTCTGGGATGGATGTTTCCTGCCTGATACTTTTTTCTTTCTTAGATTCAGTGTTTGTGGGATCCTTCTCCAGTCTTTACCTTCCTCCAGAGTTTTGAGCAAGACAGACTTGTTTTTTTTTTTCACTGAATCTCTGGGAAGAGGTTTTCAATAGCTGTTTACATTGCCATGTTGATGATGTAACATCCATCTCTATATACATTTTAAATAATTTCTTTGTGGTTACCTTGGTCTATATTTTAAAGAACCTAAGTCTATAATCTATTAGTTCAAAATTAATCAATTAATTAATTAATCAATTGCACCTATTCTCTGCTCCTATACCCCAACTCTTTCTCCTCTTTATGATTTTTTGACACACACACCTCTTTTTATTTTGCATGTCCATAACATAGAAATATGATTATTTCTTATTCAATTATATTTGAAATTATATTAGAAACGATGTGTGGAGTTACATTTTGAGCCACATGACTAGTATTTGCATTTATCCATGCAATTAACGTTACTGGAGATCTTCCTTTCCTCATGCCACTCAAATGTCCTTTCCTTTCAACCTGAATTTCCCCCATCATCATTTTTTGTATGGTAGATCTCTTGGTGAAAAGCTCTCTATTTTTTTTTAACCTATGGATGCTTAAACTTTCCCTATTTTTTGCATGACAGTTTTTCCCAATATATAATTATAGGCTGGCAGTTCTTCCATTTCAGTACCTTAAATATGTCATATCACTGTCTTCTTGCCTTCATGGTTTCTGATGAGAAGTTGGAACTTAATCTGATTGATGATCTTTTGTATGTGACAAATGATCTTTTTCTTGCTCATTTCAGAATTCTCTTTATCTTTGACATTCTACATTTTGATTAGTGTACATCTTGGGGTAGGTTTATTAGGAGTTATCTTGGCTGGAGTTTGTTGAATTTCTTTGATGTGTATATTCTTGTCTTTTGTCACACATTTCTGACCATTATTTCCTCATACATCCTTTCTATCCATTATCATTTACCTCATTTTTGGCATATTTCATGTTGTCCCAGAGTTTGCTTAGGCTCTTTACCCATCTTTTCATTCTTTCATTTATCTATTCTTCAGAAGGTATGATTTCAATTGCCCTGTCTTCTAATTCTGTGTTTTTTTTCTCTGAATGTTCATGTCAGCTGTTGTACATATATAGTGCATTTTAAGTCTTCATTATTGTGTTTTTTATCCCTGAAAATTCCATTTTTTTAACTTTCTTAATCTTCTTTTTGTTCATGTATGGTTTCCTTGATATCCTTTAGTTCTATATCCATGTTTTCCTTTAGCTCATGAATTGATTTAAGAGATTTGGCTGAATGTCTTCAATTAGTTGTTTCAGTGTCTGTGCTTCTTCTTTTGTTTTAATTTGCTCCATTGAATGTACTGTCTTCTTGTTTCTTTTGTTGATATCCTGGTATTTGATTATTTTGATGTGGTATCTTTGTAGTCATATTCTCCCCCTTGCCTAAGATTTTTATAGATCAGGCATCTGTTAAAGCTCTTATTTATTCCTGAGTTCAGCTTATATTGAACCTTAAGAGCAGCCCATGTTTAATAGCTTGACTTTTCTCATGTCTTTTTCCACCTGCTTCTTACCTTTGATATGCTTAGTAACTTTCAAGATTACCCTAATATCTAAGCAATTCCTTTCCCTCAGGAGAGGGTTCTTTTAATCTGTTCTTCCTATGGGAGCCCTAGGATGTTCTTTTTATTTTTATTGAAATTGTCATCCCTTGTGTCTACGCTTTACTGTACTCCTTTCTTGCACTCTGGGCCATCCTTTCACTCCAGTGTACAGGTTAGGGTACTCCCTGCAGCACAGTGACTCAATATCAGCTTTCTGTGCTGTTTTTCTGCCTCTTATAACTCCCATGTTAAGGGATTCTAACCCATGTAATAATATAGTGTCAATATTCAAATATACCCAAATTTCTCATTCAGGTTCACTATCATTTAGGCTCCTGGTGGACAGTGTCACTGTTTGACAAAATTTCTGCCTTATTCACCTTTGTTTTGAGGGACTACTTTGAATCAACATGCATGACAAATACTAGGGCCCTATGTGGCCTTTGGCCTGCTTGCCTGAATGCTCATGAAATCTAAGCTACTGCCATGGGTAGCTCTGTGGTAAAAAACCATGACAGGTGGTGCCAGGGCCAGAGTGCTGCCACTGTACATCTCTTTAAACTACAAGGATCCTAGCATGGGGGAGGGAAGTCTTTCTTGCTGCTTTCCTGCATTTTTAAAACATTTTTTGTATAATATATATACAAAGCAAAGAAAGAAAAAAACAATAGTTTTCAAAGCACTCTTCAACGAGTAGTTATAGGACAGACCCCAGAGTTAGTAATGGACTACTGTTCTGGTTTGCTAGTGTTGGAATATTATATACCAGAAACAGAATGACTTTTAAAAGGGGGAATATATTAAGTTGCAAGTTTATAGTTCTAAAGTAGTGAAAATGTCCAAATTAAGGCAAGTCTATAGAAATGTCCAAATTAAGGGACCAACAAGAGGTAACCTTCATTCAAGAAAGGCCAATGAGGTTCAGGGTTTCTCTCTCAACTGGAAAGGAATGTGGCAAGCATGGTGGCATCTGCTAGCTTTCTCTCTTGGCTTCTTGTTTCATGAAGTTCCCCCAAGGGGTGTTTTCCTTCTGCATCTCCAAACATCTCTTGCATTGTGGGCTCTGTAGCTCTTACCAAAATGGTTCCCTCTTAAAGGGCTCCAGTAAGCAGCCCCACCTTGAATGGGTGGAGACACACCTCCATGGAAATCATCTAATCAAATGTTACCACCCACAATTGGGTGGTCACATCTCTATGGATCATTTAAAAACTTGCACCCAGAAATACTTAATGAGGATTAAAGACATGGCTTTTCTGGGATTCACCACAGATTCAAAGTGGCACAACTACCATACCATCTTCCACATTTTTCCTTCTAGCTGCTCCAGAACATTGGAGGCTAGAAGGAATAAATATGCTCTCCAACATTTTTAGATATATACTCCCCTTAATCCCTCATTTGTGAGTCATTTTTCAGTCTTGATCATCCTTTAGAGTTCCAGGAGAGTTGAGCTTTTTACTGAGCTGTCTCTATGCGAAAACCTTCCAAGAATATCTTATGCTGCTATCCTGATTTCCATAACATTTTGATGAAGTTGCAATGTGGATAATATTTACTTAAAGACTTATGGAAAAGCCCTGCACATGCTATCATGATAATACCTCAAATTATTTAGATTTAACATAGGGTGCAACCTCTGCTAAACACTGCTTGCCTGTATAAAATTTTCAGAACAAAACAAAGACTTCTGCAAAGGTGAGTTATTACTACAGTAAAGAACTTTTAGAAGTACCATTCAGGCATTAATACAACTTGATTTTCAGAACAATAAGTACTTTCTCTTTACACATTGAAAAGTGTATATAACCAGATACATATAACCCAATATAACCAAAACATCATCATCCAAAGTTCTGGAATGTTTGATAGTACTTATGATTCAATTTGACATATTTTATACAAATTGGCATATTAAAACAGGTAGTTCTTTTCCTCTTGGAATTTTGACAAAAAGATAATATATGCTTTATATATAAGAAGTAAAAGGATATTTCCACTAATATTCTCCAGACATAATCTATTTATGACTAATTGATTGACATTTTATTTTTTGCATGATAAATCTCACATTTCTCATTTTATATTAATGCCTATTCAATTTAATCCTAGAAGGAGAAATATGGTTAGAATTTGGAATTCTCTGAATTTCAAATTCTCTGAATTTGGAAATCATTTGTGAAGATGATAGTTATCACTATTGTTTTAATTTACCAGCTGCTGGAATGTGATATACCAGAAACAGAACAGCTATTAAAAGGAAGAATTTATTAAGGTGCAAGTTTACAGTTCTAAGGCCATGAAAATGCCCCAGTTAAAGCAAGTCTATAAAAATGTCCAAATTAAAGCACCAACAAGAGGTTACTTCACTCAAGAAAGGCCAATGAAGTTCAGGTTTCTTTCTCAATTGGAAAGGCTCATGGTGAACATGGTGATGTCTGCTCCCTTTCTCTCCAGACTTTTTGTTTCATGAAGCTCTCTGGGGATGTTTTCCAAAGGTCTGTGGCTACATGAACTCTCATGGGTCTCACGGTTCTTAAAAGGGACTCTCTTCAAAATGCTTCCTCTTTTAAAGGATTCCAGTAAACTAATCAAGACCTACCTAGGATGGGTGGAGTCACATCTCCCTCTAATAAAACATTAATACCAAAATTGGGTGAGTCACATCTCTGTGGAGATAATATAATAAAGTTTCCAATCTATAGTGCTGAATAAGGATTAGAAGAAATCATTGCTCCCACAAGATTGGATCAGGATTAAAACACGACTTTCCCAAGGCACATCATCCTTTCAAGCCATTCCAAAAGATTATACAATCTCTCCTCCCTTCCATCATTTGTGCATTCCTTCTCTTTTTTATGTTTGAGATGATGGAATGAAATAGTGAATATTACATAGTAATTGCATGCTTCATGTAACTGCAAGCACCAGCTCCTGAACAGTGGGGCTCAAGAGTGGGTTAGATAAAGAAAAGCTTTTTCTCTTTACATAAAATAAAACAGAGTCTTTACAGGGGTGAAATAATACCATATTTCTTCACTGCCATAAACAACTCATGACTTCTGTTTTTAAGATCTCCATGTAATCTAATATGGCTGCCAAAGCTCTAGCCATCATTTTCATATCCTTGGTAGGAAGGAATAAGGCAGGAAAAAGAGACACCCAAGATGTGAAGAAGGCCATTTATTTGCACTTCCTTGTAATAACAATTTTTTTATTTATCATGTATTCCTAGAAACATATGTGCTGGTTTAAATCTATTTTGTACCCCAGAAAAGCCATGCCCTTTAGTCCTCATTTAATATTGCTGGGTGTGAGTTTTTAAATTATCCATGGATATATGGCCCACCCAATTGTCAGTGGTAACTTTTGATTAGATGGTTTCAGTAGACATGTGTCTCCACCCATTCAAGGTGGGATTTGCTTACTGAAACTCTTTAAAAGGGAACCATATTCAGAGCCCATGCAGCCAAAGACCTTTGGGGATGAAGAAGGAAAACACCCCCAGGGAGCTTCATGAAACAAGAAGCCTGGAGAGAAAACTAGCAGATACTGCCATGTTCACCATGTGCCTTCCCAGTTGAGAGAGAAACTCTGAATGTCATTAGCATTTTTGAACCAGGGTATTATTCCCTGGATGCTTTAGATTGGGCATTTCTATAGCCTTGTTTTAATTTGGACATTTTCACAGCCTTAGAATTATTAAGTAGCAACTTAATAAATTCCCCTTTTTTAAAGCCATTCCATTTCTGGTATATCACATTCTGGCAGCTTGTAAGCTAGAACAGATTTTGGTACCAGAGAAGTGGGGTACTGCTGTGGTTTGCAAATACCAAACATTTTGGGACAGCTGTTCAAATTGATAAGGAGAAGATTCTGAAAGAATTGTGAGAAGCTTGATAGAGAAGGCTTCAAATACTTTGAAGAGACTGTTGGTTAAAATGTGGACTCTAAAGATACTTCTGATGAGCTTCTATAAGTGAAATGAGGCATGTGATATTGCAAACTGGAAGGAAGGTGATCCGTGCTTTAAAATGGCAGATAGTCTAGCAAAATTGACTAGTGGCTTTGGCTGGATAGAAGATTTTAAAAGCCATTAACCTGGCTATTTAGCAGAAGAGATTTCCAAATTAAATGCATAAAGTGCAGCCTGGTTTCTCTTTGCAGCTTATAGTGAAAATGTGACAGGAAAGAGATAAGCTGAGAACTGAACTCTACAGTACAAAAACAAACAGATGAACAAACAGAAATTGATGGTCTGGAAAATTCTGGGCTTCCAGGAAAGGAGGCCCCATATGAGGATTTAACCAAATGTGGAACCAGTCAGCCATTTCAGAAAAGGCCAGGATTGGAGGTGGAGTTATCCAGGAAGGATTTGTGTAAACTCCTTTTGTCTGATGGGCATGATCTGAGCATATTTCATATGCTCAGAAAACCAAGAGTGTTGTGGGATCTCTATAAACAGAACTGCTGCCAGTCTTGACTGAAAGGCTCAGAAAAGGGACAAAGTGAAGGTGAAATAAATGTCTTCTGAAGTGGAACCATGGAAGCTGAGGTCTGAAATCAAGAAACCTCAAGCCAGGAGAGCTGATGCACCCAAGTACTTGGAGAGGGTGAGTTTGCCCTGAAGGCAGAGGGTTGGCCTTCCATCTTGTTGCAGTGGAAGAGTTGTGCCACCTTAGGCCTTGGAAAGGGTGGAGCACATTCCCTGGGGATTGGGAGAGCCTGGATGCCACCACATGCCTTCTAACTTCTCCTTATGGAAATAGGAATATGTATCCTATGACTGTCCCTCCTTTGTATGTTGGCAGCAAATAACTTGTTCTGTCTTTTACAGGTCCAGAGTCAGAGGATAATTTTGCCATAGGACAGACCATGACTGTGGCTGACTTTGATGAGATTTTGTATTGTTTCTGACTTTGCATTGTATTTGTATTGCTACTAAAATGGTTTAAGGCTTTCTGATATTGTTATGGAATGAATGTATTTTGCATTTGGAAAGAGCATGTCTTTTGGGGATCCAAAGGGTGGAATGTGCCAGTTTGAATCTATTGTGTACCCCAGAAAAGCCAGTCCTTTAATCCTCATTTAATATTGCTGGGTGTGAGCTTTTTGATTATCCATGAAGATGTGACCCACCCAATTATCAGTGGTGACTTTTGATTAGGTGGTTTTAGTAGAGATGTGTCTCCACCCATTCAAGGTGGGATTTCCTTACAGGAGCCCTCTAAGAGGGGACCATTTTAGTAAAAGCTACAGAGCCCATGCAGCCAAAGACCTTTGGAGATGAAGAAGGAAAATGTCCTTGGGGTAGTTGCATGAAACAAGAATCCTGGAGAGAAAGCTAGCAGATGTCACCATGTTCACCATGTTGCTTCTCCAGTTGAGAGGGAAACGCTGAACGTCTTCAGCCTTCTTGAACTTGGATGCATTAGATTGAATATTTCTATAGCTTTGTTTTGGAAGGCTATAAACATTTTCACAGCCTTAGAACTGTAAATTAGCAACTTAACAAATTCCTCTTTTAAAAGCTGTTCCATTTCTGGTATATCACATTCCAGCAGCTTGCAAACTAGAGCAGCATATATTATGTTTTAATTATGATAGTGTTCTGTACGTATTGACTCTGGAAAAATATCCCCTGGCCTAGTTTTTCTTCAAAATTATCTTAACTATTCATTTTCTATTTTATTTGTCTTATTGATATTTCATTAAAATCTTGAGGATATTTTTGTTGGAATTACATTAAGTTTATAACAAATTTGAGAAGCTTGATGTCCGTGACATAGTCTGAGCATCTTTACTTATTCAGGTATTCTTTTCTTACTTCAGTTATATTTCATAATTTTCTTTATGGAGGTTGCACGTGACTATTGTTGGATTTATTCCTAGGACTTTTGTTTTTAGTTCAGTTGCTCTTCTGAGAGAGAAAGTTTCTATTGAGAAAAAATGTACATAACTTTAAATTAGCCAAGTTAAAATACACAATTCAGTGGCATTTAGTACATGTACCTTTGGGGCACCATCACTTCTACCAATTTACAAAACATTTTCATCAACCCAAAAGAAAGTCTATACCCATTTAGCTATCAGCACCCATCACCCCACTCCCTCAGATCCTGTAAATCTGTAATCTGCTTTCTATCACTGTGGATTTAACCATTCTATAAATTGTTTTATATTTGCACATTTTTATTAGAGAAATTTTACATTTACAGAAAAATCATGCAGAAATACAGAATTCCCATATATGCCCCTCACACACACATTTTAAGCTTTGGTGCCATCAGAAGCTATAAGAATAAAGGAAAAATTCTCCTCTAAAAGAGAGAGTGTTTTCCTGATAATCCCTTCATTTCAGACTTATGGTATCCATAATTGTGAGAGAATAAATTTCTGTGGCTTTAAGCCAGTTGGTTTGTGATAGCTGTTATGGAGCCCTAGGAATCTAATACAGAATCGTTTGGCCAATTTTAAATTGGGTTTTTGTTTTTGCTGTTGAGTTTCAGAATTATATATACTGGATGCTAGACACTTCTCATATATATGATTTGCAAATATTTTCTCCCATTTTGTGGACTGTCCTTTAAGTTAACCAACAAGGTTCTTTGAAATTCAAGAAGTTTTAATTTTCTTGAAATACAATTATCTATTTCTCTCTTGTTTTTACTTTTGTTGCCATATTTAAGAATTCATAGCCAAACCCAAGGTCATGAAGATTTGCTCTTATGCTTTCTTATAAGAGTTTTTATAATTTTAGTATGTTGATTAAGTCTTTGTCCATTTTGAGTTATTTTATATGTGTCTGAAGGGGTTTGCATTGTTTTACATATGAATATCCAGTTTTCCTGGCCAAAGTGGTTCTTTTTTCCCCATTGGATAGGTTGGCTGTTTTTGTCAAAAAAAATCAATTGATCATACATGTATGCATTTATTTCCAGACTCTCAATTCTATTTCATTTATTTATATTTCTCTCCTTATGCCAATACCACACTGTTTGAGTATTGGAGCTTTCAAGTAAGAATTGAAATCAGTGTGTGTCTTCCAAACCTGGGGAGACCCAGGTTTAATTCCCAGCTCATGCACTTCCCAAACAAACAAAGAAATCAACAAAAACAAACAAACAAAAATTCAACACATGCTACTGCAACGAGAGGATACTCACATGGAAAAAAAGAATGAAATCTGACCTGAACATACAGCATACAAAATATTCCTCTTAGATTGTTCATTGCTAATGTACAGAAATAAAACTGATTTTTGTTCATTGATCCTGCAACTTTGTTCAATTCATTATAGGGATTTTTCTGAATTCCTTAGGATTTTCTACATAAAAGATCATGTCTCCTAAAAGTAAAGACAATTTTACTTTCTCCTCTTAAATTGATTGCTTTTAAAATTTTTCTGGGTTAATTCCTCTGGCTAGAACTTCCAGAGCAATGTAAAATAGAAATTGTGAAAGTGAGCATCCTTATGTTCTTCATGATCTTATGGATAAGAGCTCAAATTTTCACCATTAAGTATGATACTAGGTGTCAGTTAATCTATTTGATACTCCCAACTCATAAGCCAGGACTTTTGGACTCGTGGCTGCCTCTTCCTGGATCCTTGGATTCCCTGGTGGAATTGCTTGTGATAGTTAAGTTCTGATGTCAACTTGGCCAAGTGATTATGCCCAGTTTTCTGGTCAGGCAAGCACTGGCTTGACCATTGCTGTGAGGATATTTTGTGGCTGGTTGATAAACTGGAAGGCTGTATTAAATCATCAGTCAGTTGATTGCATCTGTAGCTGATTATATTTGTGATCAACTAAGGCATGTCTCCCACATTGAGATAATCCAAACAGTTGAAGTCTTTTAAGTAAGAAGGGAGACTCTTTCTGTGCTTCCTTAGCCAGTGAGCATCTCCTATAAACTTTGTCCAGACCCTTCATCCAGCCACCAGTTTCACAGACTGCCTTAAGGATTTTGGATTCTTTCATTCCCACAGTAGCATGAGACACCTGTATAAATCTCATATTTACAGATCTCTCTTGTTGGTTTTGTTTCTCTAGAGAACCCTGACTAACAAGCTTGGAACCATGAGTGGTTCTTGAGAAACAGAATCTTAAAAAAGGGTTTTTACAATTTGTTTTCTACTCTGATAAGACTCAGAGGTACTAATGACCCTGCTTCCAATAATCAAGATGGCACTAACAGTCCATGGGGTGAGCTGGTGTTCTAGTTTGCAAAAGCTACTGGAATGCAATATACCAGAAACACAATGGCTTTTAAAAGGTGGAACTTAATAAATTGCAAGTTTACAGTTGTAAGACTGTGACAATGTCCAAATTAAGACACTGACAAGAGGTTACTTACACTCAAGAAAGGTTGATGAAGTTCGGGGTTTTTCTCTCAGCTGGGAGGGCACATGGCAATGTCTGCTAGATTTCTCTTCTGGCTTCTTGTTTCATGAAACTCCCCCGGGGACATTTCCTTTCTTCATCTCCAATGTCCTCTGGCTATGTGGGCTCTGGTGGCTCTGCTGGCTCTCAAGTTCTTTCCAAAATTGTTCCCTCCTAAAGGCCTCCAGTAAGCAACCCCACCTTGAATAGGTAGAGACACATCTCCATGGAAACCATCTAATCAAAGGTTACCACCCACAAGGATGGGTCACATCTCCATGAGAACAATAAAAAAGATTCCACCTGGGCTCTATTGAATGAGGATTAAAGGACATGGCTTTTCTGGGCTATATATAATAGCTTCAAACCAGCACAGTTGGTAAAAGATAGCACCATTAGATTCTGCTAATTGTATGCTTATATGAGGTAAGGCTCTGGGTGAGAATGTTTTTTACACCTTTGCAGAGTTTTGTGGAATTAAGAGATATAATGATATTGGTTGGTTGTTGCTAGATATGCAGGATACAATGATGAGGGAAAGGGATGTGCTGAAAGTTTCAAATTTGCACCTTAAGCATCTTATGAACAATGTAAAATTTTCCACGTGTGCCCCAAAAGAAAATCTTACTTCTTGTGGTCGCTGACTTGAGATGTCTCAAAACCAGACACAAAGCTTCATTGTGTGAGTAGCAGATTTACAACATAAACTAAAATCTCAAACTTGCAGGGTGTCTGCTGTTAAAGTAAGGCCTTCAATTGGAAAATCAAAGAAAAAAAAAGAATGGGATCCTGAAATGTGAGATGGTGATATATAGCTTGATAATGATAGCAATGGGGACACAGGAACTCCTGAGGCTTTGCTAAATATACGTGCAATGGATTGCCCTGAGGAAAGAGCTTCCCAATCTCCAGCCTGTCTTGAAGAAACACCTTCCCAAACTCCAGTCTCCAGAGGAGTCTGCCATCAAACCTCCACCTAACAAAATTAAATATTCAGTGTCTGCTAACCCTGTAACCACCTTTCCTAGGGAAACAGCCCTCACTCCTCTTCTGGAGTGACTAATCCTGTTTCACCAGATGAAACTGCAATGAAATGTTCTAAGGTAATTGACTTGAAAGACACTTCCATTTCTTTTCATGACCCACCCCCACTACCCCTCTTTTCTTCAAAATCTATAAATAGACTAAAGTCCTAACAGGCCCCAAAAGGTGAGGTACAAAGTGTGACCCATGAGGAGGTGCACTATACTCCAAAAGAACTGCATGAGTTTTCCAATCTATATAGACAGAAATCAGGGGAATATGTGTGGGAATGGATATTAAGGGTATGGGATAATGGTGGAAGGACCATAAAGCTGTATCAGGCTGAATTTATTGATAAGTGGATTTTCTGCAATCAATATTGTAGCTAGAGGGATTAAAAAGGGCATTAGCTATTTGGATGATTGGCTGAAACATGCATCTAATGGTGGCCGACATTATCTGGGGTCAAAATGCCAGACCTGCCTGGTGTAATACAGATAAGAGGATCTATAGGCTGAGAGACTGGAATTTTAGAATGGATTTATCCTGGAAGACCTGCTCACACACACCAGGAATGTCCAGAGGACAAATCTTTCACCAGAACCTTGAGAGATAAATTCGTGAGACTAGCTCCATCATCCCTGAAGGGCTCTGTAGTTGCCTTCTCTGTAGGTAAGATATGACTGTGGGAACCACTGTCACTGAGCTGGAATCTTTAAACACAATGGGGATGATAGAATTCCAAGTTGGCAGAAGCCATGTGGTGACAGTTAATCACCACAGACAAGGTGGGCGTGGTCACCGTAATGAACAGCAGGCTCAAGCAGCAGTCAAAATAATCTGACTCACAGAGTCTTGTGGCATTGGCTAGTAAATCATGGGGTACCTAGAAGTAAAATAGATGGGCAGACTACTATATCCTTGTTTGAGCTGTATAAGCAGAATAATTCTGGACTCTAACTTGAAATGCAAAACACAGAGTCATGGTCCCTTAATCAATTCCCAGACTTGAGAGAGTTTGCATACACAGAGCCCCTTGAATGAGGGGAGGGCCAGGTACCCTTGAGAAAGGACCCTTTTTCTGGGGAGAGGGGCATGGTCTAGGAATTGAACCCGGGTGTCCTGCATGGAAGGTGAGCATTCTACCACTGAGCAGAAGGACCCTTTTATACTGTCCAAAATTTACACTGTTAACCTTCCTCCCAGCCTTCCCAAAGGAGACCTATGGCCTTTTACCACAGTGGTTCTGCATTTGGGAAGAGGAAATGATCAGATATTTCAGGGATTATTGGACACTGGCTCACAAGTGACACTAACTCCAGGAGACCCAAAATGTCACTCTGGTCCACCAATCAGAGTAGGGGCTTATGGAGGTCAGGTCTGTCTCACAGTGGGTCTAGTGGGTCCCCAGACCCATTCTGTGGTCATTTCCCCAGTTCCAGAATGCGTAATTCGAATCAACATACTGGCAGAATCCCCACATTGGTTTTCTGACTCATAGAGTGGGGGCTATTATGGTAGGAAAGGTCAAGTGGAAGCCTCTAGAACTGCCCCTACCTAGCAAAATAGTGAATCAGAAACAATACCATGTTACTGGAGGGGCTTCAGAAATTAGTGCCACTCTTAAGGACCTGAAGGGTGCAGGGGTGGTGATTCCCACCACATCCCCATTCAACTTTCCTATTTGGCCTATGCAGAAAACAGATGGGACTTGGAGAATGACAGGAGATTATCATAAACCTAACCAGATGGTGACTCCAATTGCAGATGCTGTTCCAGATGTGGTATCATTGCTTGAGCAAATCAACACATTGCATGGTACCTGGTATGCCGCTATTAATCTGGAAAATGCTATTTTCTCAACAGTTGTCAGTAGGAACCACTAGAAATAGTTTGAATTTAGCTTTCAAGGCAGCAGTATACCTGCACTGTCCTGCCTCAGGGGTACATCAACTCTCCAGCCCTATGTCACGATCTTGTCTGCAGGGACCTTGATCGTTTCTTCCTCCCCCAAGACATCACACTGGCCCATTATATCAATACAATCATGCTGGTTGGACCTAGTGAGCAAGAAGAAGCAATCACTCTAGACTTATTGGTAAGGTATTTGCATGTCCGGGAATGGGAGATGAATCCAACAAAAATACAGGGGCCTTCCACCTCAGTAAAATGTCTAGGTGCCCAATGGTATGGGACATGTTGAGATATCTCTTCTAAGGTGAAGGATAAGAGACAGACATCTACTACTGAGTCTTTTGAACTTTTGAATTTGGTTGTTCAAAAGAGCAAATGATTAGAAAGGTGGAAAAATGCAACTTGATCTCAGGAAAACAACAGTCAAACATGAAACGTATAAATGTAAGAATTATTGGTGCCCCAGAAGAAGAGAAGAGTAAAGGGATGGGAAGGCTAGTTGAAGATATAATGAGGAAAAACTTCCCAACCCTTATAAAAGACATAAATATCCAAACCAAACAAGCCCAACAAATCCCAAATAGAATAAATCCAAATAGACTTATTCCAAGACACATATTTAACAGAATGTCAAATCCTGAAGAGAAGCAAAAGTCAAGAAAGCAATAAGAGAAAAGAGATTTATTATATACAAGGGAAACTATATAAAACTGAGCTCAGACAAATCAACAGGCACCATGAAGGTGAGAATGCAGAATTTAAGATTCTGAATGAAAATGACTTACCAGCCAAGAATTCTTTATCCTGCCAAGTTATCCTGCAAAATTGAAGGAGAGATAAAAATAAACAGATAAATGGATAAACAACAAGAGACGTGCCCTATAAGGAATATTAAAGGGAGGTCTGGAGGAGGGTACAGAATTGAAGAGTATTAGCAAGGGTAATTTAAAGGATAAAAAGTGAGAGAGAGAAAATAATATATAGATCCGACAAATAAAAATTGTAGGATAAAGTGTTCTGTATGATTTTAATCTTTTTAAATTTATTGAGACTTGCTTTGTGACCCAGCATATGGTCTATCCTTGAGAATGATCCATAAGCACTTGAGAAAAAGGTGTATCTTGCCGTTGTGGGATGTAATGTTCTATAAATGTCTGTTAAATCTAGCTCATTTATTGTATTAAGGTGAAAGATATGTTGCATCTTCTCCCCACCCCCACCCCATGACCAAAAAAGAGGTACATTGCCTAGTCAGTATCTTTAGATTTTGGAGACAACATATTCCTCATATGGGTGTACTACTCTGGCAGATTTACCAAGTGATGAGAAAAGCTGCTAGTTTTGAGTAGGGACCAGGACAAGAGGAGACTGACAGGTCCAGACTGCTGTGCAAGCTGCTCTGCTACTTGGCCCATATGATAAAGTAGATCCAATGGTTCTGGAAGTTCAGTGGCAAATAGAGATGCTGTCTGGAACCTCTGGCAAGTCTCTGTAGGAGATTTACAATATGAACTCTTAGGACTGGAAGCAAAGCCTTACCATCCACTGCAGATAACTAATCTCCTTTTGAGAAACTGCTTTTAGCCTGCTACTGGATCTTAGTAGAGACTGAATGCTTAACCATTGGCCACCTTGTTACCATGAGACCTGAGTTGCCTATCATGAGCTGGGTGTTGTCTGACCTACCAAACCATAAAGTTAGGCACATATAGAAGCACTCTATCATAAAATGGTAATGGTATATTAGAGACAGGGCTCAAGCATGTCCTGAAGGCATAAGCAAGTTACATGAGGAAGTGGTCCACATGCCCAATGGCCCCCACTCCTGCCACCTTACCTTCTCTTTCCCAGACCAGAGCTATGGACTCTCGGGGAGTTCCCTACAGTCAGTTGACTGAGGAAGAGAAAACTCAGGTCTGGTTTACAGATGGTTCTGCGTGATATGACAGGACCACCCGGAAATGGACAGCTGCAGCACTACAACCACATTCTGGGATGTCCTTAAAAGACAGTGGTGAGGAGAACTCATTCCAGGGGGTGGAACTTTGAGCAGTGCACCTGGTTGTTCATTTTGCTTGGAAGGAGAACTGGCAAGAGGTGCATTAGTATACTGTCATGGGCTGTTGCTAATGATCTGGCTGGACAGTCATGGACTTGGAAAGAGCATGATTGGAAAATTGGTGACAAAGAGGTCTTGGGAAGAGGTATGTGGATAGACCTATCTGAGTGGGCAAAGAACTTGAAGATATCTGTGTCCCTTGTGAATGCTCACCAGAGGGAGACTTCAGTCAGAGGAAGTTTTAATAATCAAGTGGATAACATGACCCTTCCTGTAGATACAAGTCATCCACTTTCCTCAGCCACTCCTCTCACTGCCCAATGGGCTCATTAACAAAGTGGACATAGTGGTAGGAATAAAGGTTATACATGGGCTCAGAAACATGGGTTTTCACTCACCAAGGCTGACCTTGCTATGGCCATTGCTGAGTGCCCAATCTGCCAGCAGCAGAGACCCGAACTCAATCCCAAATATGGCTCCATTCGCCAAGGTGGCCAGCCTACTACCTGGTGACAGGTTGATTACATTGGACCACTTTCATCATGGAAGGGACAGCAATTTGTTCTAAACTGAAATAGACACATACTCTGGATATGGATTTTGTATTCCCTGCATGCAGTGCTTCCACAAAAACTACCATCACGACTTATGGAATGCCTTATCTACCATCATGATATAACACGCAGCATTGCCTCTGATCAAGGAAGTGTGGGAGTGGGCACGTGCTCATGGAATTCTCTGGTCTTACCACATTCCCCATCATCCAAAGGCAGCTTGATTGATAAAACAGTGAAATGGCCTCTTGAAGACCCAATAATGGTGCCAACTAGGTGGCAATACCTTGGAGAGATGGGACAATGTTCTCCAGGAGGCTGTGTGCCCTCTGAATCAGCATTCACTCTATGGTGCTGTTTCTCCCATAGCCAGGATTCATGGGTCCAAGGATCAAGGGGTGAAAATGGGAGAGGCACCACCTACTAATGATCCACTAGGAAAAATTTTGCTTCCTGTCCCTGAAACTTTAAGTTCTGCTAGTCTGCAGGTCTTAGTTCCAAAAGGAGGAATGCTCCTACCAGGAGACACAGCAATGATTCCATTATACTGGAAGTTAAAATGGCCACCTGGCCACTTTGGGCTTCTCATGCCACTGAATCAAGAGGCATGAAGGGGAATTACTGTTCTGTCTGGGGTGATTGATCCTGACTATCAAGGGAAAATAGAACTTGTTTTAGCCTACTAAAGGTGCCAGAATGCAACACACCATAAATGGATTAGCTTTTAATAAAGATGAATTTATTTAATAAAAACTTACAGTTCTTCAGAGGAAAGGCAGCAAACTTTCATCTGAAGTTCTCTCTTACACAGGAAGGCAAAGGATGATCTCTGCTGGCCTTCTCTCCTGGCTTCTGGGTTCCAGCACCTTTCCCAGGGGGTGATTCCTTTCTGCATCTCCAAAGGTCTGGGCTGAGCTACGAGTGCTAAGATGAGGTATGCTGAGCTGCTTGAGCTGTGATGCTTTGAGCTCTCTCCTTTATGCATGCAGCTAATTAAATTAAACATCACTCATTGCAGGAGGCACTTTCCTTAGCCAACTGTAGATGTAATCGGTGACAGATGAGTTTCACAGGCTAATGATCCAAATCCACAACAACAGATCTCAACAACATCACCTCACCAAGTTGACACCTGAATGTAACTACCACAGGACTACAAATACACAATGGAGGTAAAGAAGAGTTTTCCTGGAATATAGGAGATCCCCTAGGGTGTCTCTTAGTACTACCATGCCCTGTGATTAAAGTCAATGTAAAACTGCAACAACTCAATCCAGGCAGGATTACTAATAGCCCAGAAACTTCAGGAATGAAGGCCTGGGTCCACACCTGGCAAAGAATCACAGCTTGCTTAAGGTAAAGGACCATGGAATGGGTAGTAGAAGGTAGTGATAAATAGGAACCATGACCACGTGACCAGTTACAGAAATGAGGACTGTGATTGTATTAATATGTCCTCCCTGTTTTGTCATGAGTGTGTTTACATTTGTACATAAGCAAATATCTTCTTGTCCTCTTATCATATGATGTAAGTTGTATTGTTCCTGTTATAGTATTTGAGTCATAGGATATGAAGTTTAGGAGTGAATGTTACCTAAGGAGTTGCACCCTATTCTGGAGAGATGTAGTGCATTTCTGGTTGTCTGCAGGACAGATGAGTATTGTTAGGTGAAACACGTCTGTTATTCTGTTCTATTTGGAAATTAAATGTGTTTCAATGTGATGTGTGTAGCTGCCAAGTTAAAAAGGAGTGGACTGTGATTGTTTAGGTTCTGGTGTCAACTTGGCCAAGTGATTATGCCCAGTTTTCTCATCAGGTAAGCACTTGCCTGACCATTGCTGCAGGGATATTTCATAGCTGGTTGATAAACTGGAAGGCTGGTGTATTAAATCATCAGTCAGTTGATTGCATTGGTGGCTAATTAATCTGGATTAATTAAGGCTTGTCTCCTACAATGAGCTATTCCAATCAGTTGGAGGTTGTTTTTTTTTTTTAAGGATGAAGAGACTCTTTCTTGGCTTCTTCAGCCAGTGAGCCTCTCACCGCTATGCTCAGTCCCTTTGTTTATAGCCTTCACAACAAAGACATGGCCAGAGAATTTGAAGGTACTGAGGACAGACAAATCTGGAGGATAAATGGGATATGGCTTAAAGGTTTTCTTTTCTCTGCTAACTCATCTATCAGGCACATAATTATTTAAAATCATGATTTAACAGCAAATTCACTATGAGATATATAGGCATCAGTGTTGATAGACTCTGTATACATATCCACTTAATTAAAATATGTGGCCTTTATTTTATAATCATTTTGGTTTGGAATGTAAATCAAATTAATGTTCTTGAAGAGTGAAAAATTAAATAAATAGATAAATTAATTTATATAACTAAATCAATTTTTAAAACCTTATAATATAGGTTAAAATATTTCCATTCTATGGGTTCTCTTTTAATTTTCTCAATAAAGTCCTTTGATGCACACAAGTTTTTATGCAATTTTATTCAGCTATATTCACATACAATATAATCATTCAAAGCATACAATCAATGGTTCACTGTATCACCATATAGTCATGCACTCATCAACACAATCAATTTTTGAACATTTGAACATTATTACTCCAAAACAAATAAAAATAGAAATATAAATGAACACACAAAATCTGCTACACTCCTTATACATCCCTATTATTTATTTTATTTTTGTCTTTATTTTTTTCTCATTTGTACAGACACCGGATAAAGATAGTGCACACAAGTTTTTAATTTTGATGAAGTTCCACTGATCTATTTTTCTTCCTTTGTTCCTCATGTTTTTGGTATAAAGTATAAGAAATCATATCTTAAGCAAAGGTCCAAGGATCTTTCCAGTCCTTGGAGACAGAATTTCTTTCCATTTATTTAGATCTTCTTTCAGCTATGTTTTGTAGCTTTTCATATACAAGTCCCTTACATTCTTGGTTAAATTTACTTCTAGATATTTGAATCTTTTAACTGCTATTGTAAATATAATTTTTCTTGATTTCCTCTTTGGATTGTTCATTGCTGAATTTGTTTAGTATCTCTAATAGGTTTGTTGTGGATATTTCCTCTACAAATAAGGAGAGTTTTATGTCTTTGTTTCCAATTTGGATGTTTTTTATTTCTTTTTATTGCTTAACTGTTGTTGCTAGAGCTTCCAGCACAATGTTCAATAACAATGGTGACAGTAGGCATCCTTGGCTTTTTCCTGAATTTATGGGGCAAGCTTTCAACCTGCAACCATTGAGTGTGGATGCTAGCTATGGAATTTTTATATATTCTCTTTGTGATGTTAAAGATCTTTCTTTTTATTCCTAGTATTTTTATCAGGGAGGGATATTGAATTTTATCAAATGTGTTTTCTGCATCATTGAGATAATCATGTGGGTTTTTCCATCTTTTGTTAATGTGGTGTATCACATTAATTGATTTCTTATGTTGAACCACCATTGCAATACTCAGACAAATCTCACTTAATCATGGTATAGGAATCACTTAATGCTGTTGGATTTGGTTCATTAGTATTTTGATGAGGATCTTTCAATTTGTATTCGAGAAGTATTATGGTCTGTAATGTACTTTTATTGTGGTATATTTATCTCACTTTGTATTTGGGTGTCAGTGACCTCATGGAATGTATTAGGAAGTGTCACTCCTCAATTTTTTGGAAGAATTTGATAATTACAGGTTGTACTCCTTTGTAGGTTTGGAAAAGTCATTAGTGAATATATCTGGTCCTGAGTCTTTCTCTTTGGAAGGTTTTATTTTTTTAAATGCAATTTTATTGAGATATATTCACATACCATGCAAACCATCTGAAGTATACAATCACTGGATCACAGTATCATTACATAGTTGTGCATAAATCCCATGATCAATATTAGAACATTTTTATTGTTCCAGAGAAGAAATAACAATAAAAAAGGAAAACCAAAGTCCTCCATATCAGTTATCCCCCTTGTTATTGACTCATAGTATTGGTGGGGTACATTTGTTGCTGTTGATGAAAGTGCATTAAATATTACTGTTTAAGATATCTCCCTAGATTTTATTTAAAAATTTTGTGGTCTTAGATCTAATCTAGGTCTTTGATCCATTTTGAGTTAATTTTTGTACAAGATGTGAGATAGGGGTCCACTTTCATTATTTTGAATGTGGATATCAAGTTCTCAAAACACCATTTACTGAAGAGGTTGCTCTGTCCCAGTTGAGTTGGCTCGAACACTGTGTTAGTTAGATTCAGTTGTCAACTTGGCCAGGTGAGCATACCTAGTCTTGTTGCTGCGGACATAAGCCAACGGTACGTGAACCTCATCTGCAGTCAGCTAGGAGGCGTGTCTGCTGCAATGAGTGACGTTTGACTTAATTGGCTGGTGTTTAAATGAGAGAGCACAACGTAGCACAGCCAAGCAGCTCGGCATTCCTCATCTCAGCACTTGCAGCTCAGCCCAGGCCTTTGGAGATGCAGAAAGAAGTCACCCCAGGGAAAGTTGTTGGAACCCAGGGGCCTGGAGAGAAGACCAGCAGAGACCATCCTGTGCCTTCCACGTAAGAAAGAACCTCGGTGGAAAGTTAGCTGCCTTTCCTCTGAAGAACTAACAAAATAAATCCCCTTTTATTAAAAGCCAATCCGTCTCTGGTGTGTTGCATTTCGGCAGCTAGCAAACTAGAACAAACACCATATCAAAGATAAATTGTTGATAGATATAAGGTCCATTTCTGAATAGTATATTTGATCCCATTAGTCAGTGTATCTATTTTTATGCCAGTACCATGCTATTTTGGCCACTGTAGCTTCATAATATGCATTAAATCAGACAATGACAGAGTTCACACTTCATTCCTCATTCCCAAGATATTTTTTAGCTATTTGATGCATCCTGCCCTTCCAAATAAATTTGGTTATTTGTTTTTCTACTTCTGAAAAGTAAGTTTTTAAGATTTTAATTGATATTCATTGTATCCATTAGACAATTTAGGTAGAAATGGCACCTTAACTATATTTAGTCTTCCAATACATGAACATTGCATGTTGTTCAATTTATTTAGGTCTTCTTTGACTTCTTTTAGCAATTTCTTGTAGTTTTCTATGTATAGACCTTTTGTTACCTTGGTTAAATTTATTTCTAATATTTTATTCTTTTGGTTGCTATCTATATGAAATTTTTTATTGATTTCCTCCCCAGATTGATCATTCCTAGTGTATAGAAACACTACTGATTTTTGCATGTTGATCTTGTATCTGGCCATTTTTCTATATGCCTTTATTAGTTTTAGTAGCTTTGCTGTAGATTTTGGGGGATTTTCTACATATTGTATCATGTCATCTGCAAACAGTGAATGCTTTACTTCTTCCATTCCAATTTCGATGTCTTTTATTTCTTTTTCTTCCCTAATTGCTCTGGCTAGAACTTCCAGCACAATGTTGAATAACATGGTAACAGTGGGCATCCTTGTCTTATTCCTGATCTTAGAGGGAAAGCTTTCAGTCTTTCCCCATTGAGGATAATGTTAGCTGTGTTTGTCATATATTCCCTTTAACATGTTGAGGAAGTTCCCTTCTATTCCTACCTATCTTTTGAAGTGCTCTCATTAAGAAAAGATGTTGAATATGTCAACTGCCTTTCCTGTATCAATTGAAATGATCATGTGGTTTTTCTGCTTTGATATCTTAATGTGGTGTGTTACATTAATTGATTTTCTTGTGTTGAACCTGCTTTGCATAGCTGGAATAAATCCCACTTGGTCATGGTTTATAACTCTTTTAATCTGCTATTGAATTTGATTTGTGAGTATTGTGTTAAGGATTTATGCATCTATAGTCATTAAAGAGTTTGATCTATAATTTTCTTTTCTTGTAGTATCTTTGTCTGGCTTTGGCATTAGTGTGATATTGCAAAGCCCATTGAGGGACTGAGAAAAGAACTGGAAATATTAAACTTCACCACATGGGGAATTTCAGATATTCTAGCAAGCACTGGGGACTACCAATTTAATGGGCCAATCCCTTGATCTTGGGGTTTACCCTTATGAAACTTTTCCTGCAAAATAGAAGCTAAGCCTACTTATCAAATGATGTTTGAGGGCCACCCACAGAGAACCTCTTTTGTTGCTTAGATGTGGCCTCTCTCTCTAAGCCAGCTCAGCAAGTGAACTCACTGCCTTCACCCCTAAATGGGACATGACTCCCAGGGCTGTAAATCTCCCTGGCAACATTGGACATGACTCCCAAGGATGAGTCTTGATCTGGGGTTGAGAAAGACTTCTTGACCAAAAGGTGGAAGAGAAATGAAGCAAAATAATGTTTCAGTGGCTGAGAGATTTCAAATAGAGTTGAGAAGTCATTTTGAAGGTTATTCTTTCCATTATGTAAATATCCTTTTTTAGTTTTTCGTGCATTAGAATAGCTACAAGGAAATGCCTAACTGTTAAATTATATTCCAGTAGCCTTGATTCTTGAAGATTGTATGACAATATAGCCTTTACAGTGTGACCATGTGTGGTAGTTAGGATCAGGTATCAACTTGGCCAGGTGAAGGTGCCTAATTCTGTTGCTGTGGCCATGAGCCAATGGCATGTGAAGCTCATCTGTTGCTGATTACATCTATGATCGGCTAAGAGGTGTAACTGCTGCAATGAATGATGTTTGATTTAATTGGCTGGAAGCTTAAATGAGAGAGGTTAACACAGCACAGCCCAAGCAGTTCAGCATACCTCACCTCAGCACTCACAGCTCAGCCCAGGCCTTTGGCAATACAGAAAAGAATCACTCCTGGGAAAGCTGTTGGAACCCAGAAGCCAGAGAGAAGGCCAGCAGAGATCGCCTTGTGCCTTCCTGTGTAAGAGAGAACCTCAGATGAAAGTTAGCTGCCTTGCCTCTGAAGAACTGTATGTTTTTAACTAAACAAATCCCCTTTTATTAAAAGCCAATCCATCTCTGGTGTGTTGCATTCTGGAAGCTTTGGCAGACTAAAACATATGTGTTTGTGAAAACTTTGTGGCTGACACTCCCCATATCAAGTGCACAGATAGAGGAGTAAAATAATAAGGACATAAATAAATAAAATAGGGAATAAAGGACATGGGATGCTTTGGGTGCTTTTTTTCATTTTTATGTTTATTTCTATTCTTTTTTTTTTTGGAGGGGGGGTGGTGGAGCATGGTCCAGGAATCGAACCCAGGCCTTCTACATGGAAGGCGGGCACTCTAACCACTGAACTACCCGTGCACCCTTATTTCTTTTCTTATAAGTATTTTTTTGAGTAATGAAAATGTTCAAAAATTGATTGTGTTGATGAATGCAGAATTATATGATGATAATGTGAACAACTGACTGTACACTTTGGATAATTATATGATACATGAATCTATCTCAATAAGGTGACATTAAAAATAATAAGCAGAGGGCAGGCCACAGTGGCTCAGCAAGCAGAGTGCTCGCTTCCCATGCCGGAGAGCATGCAAAAATAATAATGATAATAATAACAAGGAGAAAATTAAAAATATTGCTGTTAATTATAGTCCATACTTTTCAATGTGTACATTTTTCTCCATAAGCCCCTCTATTTTTAACGTCTTGTAATAGTGTCACATATTTGCTTTAGTTTGTGAAAGAACTTTTTTACATTTGTACAGTTAATCATGGGTATTGTCCACCAGAAAATTCAATGTCTTATACATTCCCATGTTTAACCTCCAGCTTTCCTTCTGGTGGTGCACACAACCGTAAACATCCCCTCCACCACCATCACACACCATTCAGCACAGTTAGCTATGCTCATGACAGCACGCTACCATCACCTCTGTCCATTTCCAAACACTTAAATTAAACCTAGTTAAAACATGTTAAGCCACTGATCTTTGGGGGGGGGGTTGATGACTGATTCAGTCTCTTTACATGTTATTCTTCTGTTGAGGTATTCTAAATAGTTTTGAGTCAGTCTATGTAGTTTGCATGCTTCTAGGAATTTGTCTGTTTCATCCTGGGTATCTAATTTTTTTGCCTACTGCTTTTCATAGTATCCTTTATTATTTTTTGTATACCTGTGAGGTCAGTAGTAATATTGCTTATTGCATTTCTGATTTTACTTAAGTCTGCACTATTTTTTTCCTTAGCAGAATAGCTGCAAGTTTGTCAATAATTTTGATTTCTTTAAAGGACTAACTTTGCTTTTGTTGATTCTTTTGATTTTCCATTTATTTCATTAATTTCTACTCTAATATTTATTTCCTTCCTTCTTTTCATTCTGGTTTTTGTTTGCTCTTTTTTTTTTTCAATATCCTCCAGGCGTGTGGTTAAGTCTCTGATTTGAATTATTTCTTCTTTTTATGTAAGTATTTAGGGCTAAAAATTTCCCTCTGAGCACTGTCTTAAGTGCATCCCAAGGATTTGATATGTTGTATTCTCATTTTCATTCATCTCAAGTTATTTTCTGATGTCCCTTGAGATTTTTTTCATTGACACATTGATTAAGAAAGGTGCAAAGATATCTAAAATTGATTTTAGTTCAGTGTTGCAAAGGCTATAGAGAAATTGAACAACAAGATTTGGACTAAGGGTAAGGAATCTTCCCTGGGAGTTTAGTGATGGATATATCTGTAGGAAAGAATTGTGAGAGTATTCCAGGCAAGATCACTCATCATAAAGAGGATATTTGTTGTTAACTGTTTTCTTCCCAAAGGTTTGAATATACACTCTTTTCATTCACTTATGACAAATGACAGCTAACTATGTGAAGAGATTCAAGGACTGATGGGCTGAAAAATATTTACTGGGAATAAGGAAGAAATGAGCACCAAAAGACCAAATTTGTGCTCACAGTCTTGTTAAATCTGGATCCTCCTCCACTGAAGTATGCTACCTAATAAAGAATAGAAGTGAAAGAGGGCAATGAATAATACTAATGCCATTTTCACACCTTAATTTCTAGAACCAGATTCCACATTACCACATTTAGTTCTTACAAAATACTGTGAAGGAAGCGATATATCATCTCTACTTTCAGATAAGGAAACATCAGATCCAAAGGATGAGTCACCAGCCAGGTACACAGCAGGAGCTCAGTTTGAATGAAGGCCCAATCATTCCTAATCCACAGATCCAAATTAAAGAGGAGAAAAGTAAAAGACAGGACAGAGTGGAAATGAATAATGAAACTGACAATAAATGTGTGGCTTAGGAGTTTTCAAGGATTCCTTTGTAATAATGTGTTCATATTCTTCATAAGAAGCATTAAACAATCTTCTGCTAATGGGAGAGGTAAAAGACTATGGACAGTTCAAAATCAGTTTGGAAGAGGGCTTCATTTTGGTGGGATTCTCAGATTGGCCTCAACTGGAATGCATCCTTTTTGTCTTTATTTCAATTTTCTACTCCCTCCCTCTATTTGGCAATACCACCATTACTTTCTCCTCCACCACATCTCTTTCCAGGGCCTCTGTTATACCACCAGTAGTGTGCCCCAGATTCTAACCACCTTTCAGGGGTCATACTGGGCCATTACCTATGGAGGGTGAATGGCTCCCCTTTGTCCCTTGTACCATGGACCCCAAGGAGTGTGTTCTCAGGGTGGTGATGGCCTTTGAAAGCTATGCTACTGTCTGTTGACCACTCCAGTGCATGGCCATTATGTACCTCCATCTTTGCTGACCACTGGCTATCACCTCCTCTCTGGCAGGAGGCTTTATGGCCTCTCTGATTTGCACAGGTCTTCTAATGGCCATGCTCTCTTATGGCTTTCTTCATCACTTCTTCTGAGACATGCCTGTGCTCCTTTAGCTGGCTTTTGAAGACAAGGGGCAGAGGCCAACCTGTTTTTGGCCTCAGCTACCATCCTGGTAGTTCCTGCAGCCCTAATTCTAGACTCCTGTGTACATGCAGCTCAGGCATGTTACACATCAAGTCAAAGGCTGGGTGCAGAAAGACTTCTGTGACTTGTGGATCCCACCTCTTGGTGGTTTCCCTTTTTGTGGTTTTGGCTCAGCCATCTACTCATACCTTAACCCATGCACAGTTATTCTCAGAGTGAGGGAAAGTTTGTTGCCCTATTTTATATTACAATTATTGCCATGCTCAATCCTCTGATTTATACTCAAATGAAAAAAGATGTGAAGGGGATTGTGAGGAAGGTACTAGGAAAAAGCCAAGACTTGGGGAAGGAAGCATAGTAGGACCCACACAACTGTCTGTAATAGTTCCCAAATCATGAAGTCCATCCTGTTCCTTGGAGGTCAGTTGGTTGGTAGAAAATATCCTGCGGTCGGCTTCAGGGTTTTAGCACCTTCTTGGTAATAAAGTTGAAAGTAGAGAATTCTTGGAACACTTTCTAGTTCTGTGTCTATTATCATTTTGAGGGAGGGTATAAATATTTATTTGGATCTCAACCTTCCTAAGAAATGTGTTTTGTTATGGAGAGGGGATGTCATGGCCACTTGTGGAGAGAGGGTTGTGTTTTAGGTAAGTCTCAGAGTGAGAAGACTCTAATAGGAATGACAATATCTTTTCCAAAAGTCAATTATTTCAGTATGGTAGCAAATGTCACTGAACCAAGGCAGAAGACATGGGCTCAATCTTGCTCTTACTAATTAACTAGCCCTGGGACATGTCCCTTCATACCTCAGGGCCCATTTCTAAGGTCTGTTACAGCAGATTGCCCTTTTATGATACTTGAAATGTAAAAGAGATCATGAACATGTTCTTCATGGAACATGTCAAGTCTCAGACATGGATATCATTTACCTAATGAAGAAAAAGACAACGTCATTGGGGCAGAACTGAATACAATGAGGCTTCAAAATCTCATCGGCTGTACTAGGAAGTTCAGTAATACTGATTGGTGTCACAGACAATTTTCCATGAAAGAGAGAAGATAATAGAGAAGAAGTGAATATAAAAATAATGAGCCAAGAGTAAGTGATATAGAAGAAAGCAAAGAATAAAAAGGAATGGCAAAGATGGTAAAAAGATATTTCCATGGTAAAGTGGTGGGAAGTTCAGGAGGCTCTGGGCTAGGTATGAAGACAACAATTGCTTCAAATTCTAATGGTATTATTTCAATCTATGTGCTTAAACATTGGTTTCATGTTAAAGTGCTGGTAACCCTGTTGAAAACTTTCATAGGCTCAGAAATATTCAGGCTGACGTAATCATGTTTCATTCCAATAACAGCAACAATAGTTTAAACTGTTTTTATAAAAGTTGCTATTTCTCTTAACAATAGTTTTGTGAGGTGGTTACTATTGTTGTATTTCCTATATATTCATGATAAAACAGAGATTCAAAGGCTTTAGGTAATTTATTTAAGTTCCACTAGCAAATATGGGATGATGCTCAGAGTTATGCTTCTGCTACCCTAAGTCCATCCATTATGACCAGACCTTGTCAATGATCTTTTTTTAGGAATGAACTTTTAATAGGGAAAGATTGAGTTGGACAGAATGGTAACTGGGGAGAGAGTCAAATGTGAGATAAACCAACTTCACAGTTTTACTTCAGTCAAGCTTGCAATGAATTCTAGACGCTTGGGAGTTTCTCACTTCTTTTTGTTCCAAGGGAATATTTTAACTTGTTCCAAGCTAATGTAATGATAGTTTCAATTTATTGAACTGTAAATATAGTTCAAGCACCATGATAAATAATCTACCACATCGTCACACATTTCTCACAACATGGAAGTTAGGCATTATTCCCCACCCCCACCTTATTTTTACTGATCACGAGAGTGAAGGTTAGATAATTATTTTGAGTAACTTGCCTCAAGGTACACAGGCACTAAGTGGAAGCCAGTATTTGAATCAGGCTCTCTTCTTTCAAAGCCTCCCACCTAGTCATGAGTAAAAATCCACACCTTTATGTTTATTGCTCGAGGCACCAAGCAGCAGAGATGACACAATCTTCATGGAGCAGGTGGATTTTCTTCTGAATGTCAGGCATGTGAAAACCCTGTAGACTAGCATGAGAATCAAGGTCTAAACAGTTCAAGATTATGGATTAGCCTAATGGAGAACAGATCGTCTGAAC
This sequence comes from Myrmecophaga tridactyla, assembly GCA_004026745.1. Taxonomy (NCBI): domain Eukaryota; kingdom Metazoa; phylum Chordata; class Mammalia; order Pilosa; family Myrmecophagidae; genus Myrmecophaga; species Myrmecophaga tridactyla. Next base: position 4,182 of record PVIY010010920.1, on the reverse strand, counting down.
TAGAAGGAGAGATTAAAAAACTATTATTTTGTTGTTGTCAATGTGTTATTCTTTTTTGTGGCACACAGAGAAAACGGTCACTCATTATATTAGAGGGCTTTAAGAGGACTCTGGTACAGCTTGGCATAACCAAGTATTGCTTTTCAGAAGTCAGGTCCTGTGGGAGGAAAATGCATTCTCCATGGAGCCTGCGCCCTCGGGTCTCCTTGCTCCTTCTCATCCATGGCAGAGGCTAATTGATCAACAACGATGTGGGCCCCTGTAGCGATGCCAGAGCCAAGCCATCCACAAACTCCCAATTTCCCTGAATTGGCCTCTAGAAGAGGAAGTAAAGGTAATTTCCTTGCATAGAGCAGAATAATATGGACAGCACATAACCATTCATGCTTTTTCTTTTAGTAATTAGGTGTATGCCCTTTGAAATCCATTGCTACATGTCTTTACTGTACTAAACCTCCTGAACGGAGTTTTAACTATAACTACTGGTGTATGTAAGGCTTAAAACTGAGCCTCATCTGTTGAAAAGAGAGAGATGGGAGAGAATATAGAAGGGGTTGTGTAGGATGGGTGCTAAAGAGAAAAATTGAGGGATAATTTAAAAAGGAAGAAAGAACAAGAACTTAGAAAGATTTCATGGAATACTAGAAAAATCTGTTCCTGTAGGCTTTAAGGTGATTTTTTTACTTTATAACATTTTATTTATTAAAATGTCATTAGTTTTACTGGTATTACCAGTAATTAAAATCCGCAGGAAGCTCCCGCCAAATTAGTGTGCTTATATGGAGATAGCACAGGTGTGCATGTGTGCCGGGTGGGGGGTCTTTTAACTGAAGAAAGGAAGAGTCAGACACACCCAGAAGACTCCCATCCTCACGGATGTGGAGGTGGTGGTAAATGTGTTGGGGTAGGGGTGGATGACATGAGAGTGCACATGCAAGCCCTGGGCGTGACCCCTCCGAGCCCAGTGTGATGCCAGGAGATGGAGCAGCAGGAGGAGATGTGTTCAGGACTAATCCCATTCATCTTCACTGCAATCCATGCTTTTTATGCGTAAGGAGGTGGTTGAACTTCTCTTCCCAGTTCGTGCATCCCAATGCCCAGAAGTGCCTCATCACTGACCACAATGTGAGACAGAAACTATTAAGAGAGAGGAGCTGGATTTGTGCATGGAGTCCTCGCCCATGTCAAACACTCTTCAGAATATTTTGAAGGTTTTTGTGTTTCCTTCTAGTTCTTTCTGAGCCTGATGTGAGAGCTGGGCCATGGCCCTTCCTTATTACAATTCCCCTTCCCCATACTTAGTGCTTTTCTTTTTTATACTTTAACTCAAGGACTGGGTCCATTTGAAGAGCAGCTCTATTTAGCAAGTGTGTCAGGAAAGGGAAATATCTAGAAAAGGATGAAAACAATGGGAAACACTTGAGAAAAAGTTCAGGGATGATTTGATAGTACTCAGCATACAAATATTATTGCAGGTGGTATGGGATCAGTGGTTTTCCTTGCTCTCTGGCTACTGGAAGAGATAACCTTCAGCTAATGCAGGTGGTTTGTGTGGTCACAGGAAATGACCTCCTAACCACCAGGGTGAAGTGACCCTGAGACAAGCCAGAAAGTGCAGCCTTTGGTGGTGGAGGGTGTCCTCCAGGTTGACCACAGCTTGCCCAGGAATGTTCCTGCCCGTCTTCTAGAACAAATAACCACAAATGATGCTTCTACGAATAGCCTTCTTTGTGCATCATTTTGTACATTTCTTATAGTATATGTAGGCTAAACTTCTGGAAGTAAAATAGCTGATTCACAGGGTTTGCCATTCATAATTGTTATAGATATCATAAAGGCTCTCAATAAAGTATAAATTTATACCTTTTGTCCCTTCAAATTGAAAGTGAGAATGGTGCTGAAGATTAGTCTAAATTTGTATTTCTGTTATCATGAGTGAAATTTGGATTTCTTCTTAGTTTTAGATTATTAATATTTCCTTTTTTAAATTCTTGTCACACCCATTTTCTCTATTATTTTGTTATCATACACATTTTAGATGCTTTTTATATATTAGGAGATTTGGCTGTTTTTGATGTGAATTAAAAATACCTGTTCCAGTTTTTAATTTTTCTTTTCACTTAGTTTTGAAGGTCTTTGAAATATAGAAGTTCATTTATGAATTTTTTGTTTTTCAGTTTTGTGATAACTTTTTAAAGACCTTCCTTGCAACATCTTAAAGAGTTCTCTCATGGTTTCTTCATATTCTATGGTAGTTTCTTCTTTGTATTTAAAAGCTTGATCCATTTTGAATTTATCCTGGTGTAAGGGTTGACTTATGTATCCAACTTCATCTTTTTCCCAAGTGGCTAACTAGGTGATTTAACAAATTCTATTGAATAATCTGTCTTTTCCTAACTGATTTGTGTTGCACTGATATCAAATACTAAATTTCCATGTATATTTCAATCTACTTATGAACTTTCTTTTCTGTCCCATAGAGCTATCTATTTGAGCATCCATAACACTTTAAATTATTGAGTCTTTAGATACATTATATGACCTTGAATGAATAATACCTTATCAATACTCTTTTAAAAAAAAGATTTTCTAGGTTTTTTGTGATTGTTTAGTTCCCTCATAAACTTTAGAATGAACTTATCCCACTCCAAAATAGAATCCTGTGGAGATTTTATTGGGATCCTGACATACTGTGGTGGTATAATTGTCTTTCTTTGTCTTGTTTATGGTGTTTGGTTTGAATTCAACCCTGTATTATATTAATATAATGAATAGTACATTTTTTTATTCCACTTGCCTGTCTTACCACTAATAATCTTCACTTTTTCAAACTTTTTTGACTCTTCTTGCTCAAGAATGCTTTACTTTGTTATTGAATCTGAAAACATTTTTGTTTCACTGTAGAATTTTAATTCATTTCCATTTATGCTCATCACAGTTATGTTTTGTCCTAATTATATTATTTTGTGCAAGGTTTTGTTTTGGTAGATTTTAGAAAACCTTTCACTGTCTTGACTATTGTCTTTACAGTGTTTTCTGTATATGTAATATATCTCATGATAGAAGAAATAAATATTACATTGTTTAGCTGTACAAAATACATTTATTTAATAATTTTTTATTAATAATTAACATGAATATAAAGAAATAATACATATAAATCTTTAGACAATATCTACACATTTCTTATTATGAGCAATGACTAAATTAATATATTTTTCTTTTCCTTTCATGTTCATTTGCCATTTATTTTTATTTTTAGTTGTAATGTTAATTTTAGTAACGTTACTCTTTCTATTGTTAAATATGATTATGACTCTGTTGTTTCATCAGTTTTAATCACACTTTTTGACCCCTAGCTATTAGTGACTGGAAAATCATTGTATTTACTCTACCTTGAATTGTTTTTCCATTTTCCCCTCCAAAGGTGTATTGTATACGTTATCTCAACATTTTCCAGGCATACAGCTTTTACATGCTCTTCTCTCACTCTACTCCCATACTCTTTTAGTTTGGTATCATAGTAAATTCCAATGACCTTGCTCATCCTTTCTTTGGATGTAGATTTTCATACCATCTCTGGGCTCATGTAGCGACATGCCCATGGTTCTTGAATATTTAAGCTGTCAGGGTACCAATCCATGAGCTATACCTTTTTTCTTAAGAGTCACTGCTGTCCATGGACCCAGGAAAGCAGGACCTCTGCCCTGGCCTTGAGCCTAGGCCTTAGGCTCTGGAGGGCCTTCCTCGAAACGTAGGCCCCATGCAGTCGTGGTAGGCACAGCCTGGTCCAAGCATGTATGGACCCCATCCTGTCTCAACACTGGGCAGGGACGGATGGAGAAAAGAGCTCTTTGACCTTTGCCTGCTTAGATGGTCTGCCTGTAGGCTTGACAAGCCAAGGAATCCTTGCTCCCACTGGCCAGTGTGGTACTTTTTATGGAAATAATTGTCTTACTGAAACAGGGGTCCCCACAATATGTATTTACTTGAGTTCAATGGGCCCCATGTGCAGACGTGATGTGGATGTTATGGACTCTGCTTTAGGGTCTTCCAGTGTTGAATATTGTCTTGATGTCTGAGGCCAAATTGAATTGTTTGCTGTCACAAGAGGTTTAATCCATATGTCTAGCTGCCCAAAGGCTTCTATATCTTTGACATTCACTAACATTACCAGGAAGT
>PVIY010010919.1:23130-67194 GCA_004026745.1 Myrmecophaga tridactyla | reverse complement strand
CATGTTGACCTTGTCCTCTATTACTTTGCTGAATTTGTTTGTTATGTCTAGCAGCTTTGTTGTGGATTTGGGGGGATTTTCTACATATAGGATTGTGTCATCTGCAAACAGGGAAAGTTTTGCTTCTTCCTTTCCAATCTGGATGCTGTTTATTTCATTTTCTTGTCTAATTGCTCTGGCTGGAACTTCCAGTACAATGCTTAATCATAGTGGTGACAAAGTCTTGTCCTGAAACCTCATGTCTGATGCTCCTTTCATCCAGGGTATGGACAAATGAGTAAAAAATATGGATAAAGGAGACATGAATAATGGGAGGGATAAGGGGTAAAATAAATTGGGTAGATTGAGATACTAGTGGTGAATGAGAGGGAAGGGTAAGGGGTATGGGATGTATGTTTTTCCTTTTTTCTTTTTATTTCTTTTTCTGGAGTGATGCAAATGTCGTAAAAATGATCATGGTGATGAATACACAACTAAAGAATGATACGGTAAGTCGCTGATTGTACCCTATGTATGTATTGTATGTGTTAAAGATTTGTTAATAAAAATATTTTTTAAAATTTCTCAAGATTCTTCGGCTATTTGAGGCCCCTTATTCTTCCACATATATTTGATGATTGGCTTTTCCATTTCTTCAAAGAAATTAAAAAATTTTAAAAAATCTTGTCCTTGATCTAAAAGGGAAAGCTGTTAGTTTTTTACCATTAAGTATGATGCTAGCTGTATGTTTTTCATATACGCCCTTTACCATGTTGTAGAAGTTTCCTTCTATTCTTACTTTTTAAAGAATTTTTATCAAGGAGATTTGCTGGGTTTTTTCCAATTCCTTTTCTCTGTCTATTGTTTTTTTCTTTTTCCCTATTTACGTGGTATATTACATTAATTGATTTTCTTGTGTTGAAACACACTTTTACACCCAAATAAATCCCACTTGATCATAGTGGAAAATTCTTTTAATGTGCTGTTGGATATGGCTTGAAAGTATTTTGCTGTATTTTTTGCATCTGTATTTTTGCATTTCTACTGGTCTGTGATTTTCTTTTCTCGTGGTCTCTTTATCTTCCTTTGATATTAGGGTGATGTTGTCCTCACAGGATGAGTTAGGAAGTGATCCATCCTCTTCAATTTTTGGAAGAGATTTAGTTCTTCTTGGAATGTTTTGCAAAATGCACCAATGAAGTCATCTGGCACTGAACTTTTATTTGTTGGGAGGTTTTTGAATAGTGATTTAATCTCTTTGTATGTTATTGACCTGTTGAGATCATCTGTTACTTCCTGATATGATATTGGTAATTTGTGTATTTCTAAGAATTTGTCCATTTCATCTAAGTTATCTAATTTGTTGGCATAGAGGTATTCATAGTATCCTCTTATAGTCCTTTTTTATTTTAGCAGGGTATATGCTAACATCCCCCCTTTCATTTCTGATTTTAGTTATTTGTGTCCTCACTCTTTTTTTCTTTGTCTGTCTAGCTGAAGGTTTGTTGAGTTTAGTAATCTTTTCAAAGAGCCAATTTTTGGTCTTGTTGATTCTGTTGCTTTTCTATTCTATATATCATTTATCACTACTCTAATTTTTTTATTTCCTCCTTCCACTTACTTTGGGTTTAGTTCGCTCTTCCTTCTCTCCATTCATAAGCTTAGGTCTCTGAATTGACCTCTTCTTTTTTAATGTAAGCATTGTGAGTTATAAGCTTCTTTCTCAGTGTTGCCTTTGCTGCATCCCGTAAGTTTTAGTATGTTGTGCTTGCATTTTCATTTGCCTCAAGGTATTTCCTACTTTCCCTTGAGATCTCTTCTTTGACCTGTTGGTGGTTTCAGAGTACGTTGTTTAACTTCCACTTATTTGTGTGTCTTCCAGTTCTCTCTCCATTATTGTTTTCCAACTACATTCTTTCATAGTTGGAAAGGATACACTGTATGATTTCAATATATTTAAATTTATTGAGCCTTATTTTGTGACCTAACATATGGTCTATCCTGAAGAATGACCTAAGTGCACTAGAGAAGAATCAGTATTCTGCTGCTGTAGGGTGAAGTGTTTATACATGCCTTTTAAGTCTCGTTGGTTTATAGCATTTTTCAGATCTTCTATTTCCTTGTTGATCTTCAGTCTAGATTTTCTATCCATACTGAAAAGTGGTGTATTGAAGTCTCCTACTATTAATGTAGAACCATATATTTCTCCCTTTAAATCTGCCAATACTTGTTTCATATATTTCGGGACTCTGCCTTTAGGTGTGAATATATTTATAATTGTTATGTCTTGTTGTTGACTTGACGCTTTTACCAGTATATAGTGGCCTTCTTTGTCTCTCATAATAGTTTTGGCTTAGTCTCTTTTACCTGACATTAGGATACCACCCCAACTTTCTTGTGGTTACTATTTGCATGGAATAGTTTTTCCCCACCTTCATTGTCATCCTGCCTGTGTCTTTGAATTTAAAGTGCGTTTCTCCTAAACATCATATAGGTGGTTATCCCTTTTAAATCAATTTTGCCAATCTGTGCATTTTGCCTGGAGAGTATAATCCATTTATGTTAAAAGTAACTACTAATAATATGGGATTATCCTCTGCCATTTTGCTATTTTGTCTTTGTAAGGATTATACATGTTTTTGTCCCTCAATTTTTTCGCTATTGCTTACTTTCAGATTTATTTAATTTTTTATAGAGTAATGTCTTTAGTCCCTTGTCATTTTCTTCTGTATATATTTTTTTCAGATATTTCCTTTGTGAATATCATGCTGCTTAAATTTATCATTCTAAATCTTTGAAAATCATGTTTAATTTGATACCAGCTAGTTTCAATTAGCATACACAAATAAATATTTCTATTTTCCTCTATTCCCCACTTTGATCTTGTCACAAATTGTATCTTTATACACTGCATTTCCCAAACCATAAATTTACCATTACATTTTATGCATTTCCATTTTAGAACCTATAAGAAACAAAAAATGGGATTACACACCCAAAACTACAATGCACTACTGGTATTTATCGTTACTCATATGGTTACTTTTACTGGAGATCTTTTATTTCTTTGTACTGCTTCAATCCACATTCTAGTGTATTTTCCTTTCAGTCTGAAGAATTCCCTTTAGAATTGCTTGTAGGACATGTCTCATGGGGACAAACTCCCTGAGCTTTTGCTTATCTGGAAATGTCTTAATCTCACCCTCATTTTGAAAGACAGTCTTACCGAATATAAAATTATTGGTCAGCAATTGTTTTCTTTCAGCACTTAAAATATTTCACTCAACTGCTTTCTTGTCTCCATGGTTTCTGACGAGAAATTCACACTTAATCTTTAATCTTATTGTGACTACCTTGTATATAATGCTTTGCTTTCCTCTTGTGGCTCTCAGAACTCTCTCCTTGTCCTTGGCATTTGACAGTTTGACTATTATGTGTCTTGGGCGTGGTTCTCTTCTAATTTATCTTTGGATGTCTGTTCTAGTTTGCTAGCTGCCAGAATGCAATATACCAGAAACGGAATGGCTTTTAAAAGGGAGAATTTAATGAGTTGCAAGTTTACAGTTCTAAGGCCAAGAAAATGTCCCAATTAAAACAAGTCTATAGAAATGTCCAATCAAAGGCATCCAGGGAAAGATACCTTGGTTCAAGAAGGCCGATGGAGTTCAGGGTTTCTCTCTCAAGTGAGAAGGCACAAGGTGAACACAGTCTGGGCTTCTGTCTTGGCTGGAAGGGCACATGGCAAATATGGCGTCATCTGCTAGCTTTCTCTCCTGGCTTCCAGTTTCATGAAGCTCCCCAGGAGGCATTTTCCTTCTTCATCTCCAAAGGTCGCTGGCTGGTGAACTCTCTGCTTCATAGTGTTGCTCTCTCTGAATCTCTCATTCTCCAAAATATTTCTTTTATAGGACTCCAATAAACCTATCAAGACCCACCCAAATGGGTGGAGACATGTCGTCCCTTAATCCAATTTAACAATCACTCTTGACTAAATCACATCACCTAGGGAGATGATCTCATTACAGTTTCAAACATACAGTATTGAATAGAGATTATTCTACCTTTATGAAATGGGATTTATATTAAAACATGGCTTTTCTTAGCGGGCATACTTCCTTTCAAACCAGCACAATGTCCTTTAAATTTAGGAAGTTTTCTGCCATTCTTTTTTTTTTTTAATTTTTATTAATAAAACCAATCAACATACATACATGAACATTCCTAATGTATGAACATTCCACACTTGGTGTGCAATCAGTGGTTCTGCCATTCTTTCTTTGAATATTCCTTCTGCCCCTTTCTTTCTTTCTTCTCCTTCTGGGACTCCCATAATGCTTATATTGGCAATCTTGATAGTGTCTCAAAGGTCTCCTAGGCTCTGTTCACTTTCTTATGCTCTTTTTTTCTTTTTCCTCCTCAGTCTGAATCATTTCCAGTGTCTTGTTTTTGAGTTCATGGGTTCTTTCTTCTGCCAGCTCTAATTAGCTGTTGAAACCCTCTAGGGAATTTTTTATTCCCGTTACTGTGTTCTTCTACCCCAGTATTTTTGTTTGGTTCCTTTTTAAACATTTCAATTGGTCTATTAAAATCAAATATTGTACACTCATTTTCCTGAGATCTGCTAGTTTTTTTCTCTGTGTTTTCTTTTATCTCTTTGAACATATTGAAGATTATTTATTTAAAAAGTCTTTGTCTCCTATGTCAAAGTCTAGTCTTCTTCCTTGATGCTTTCTGAATATTCATCTTATTCCTTTGGATGGTCCGTCATCTCCTGTTTCTTTTGTAATTTTTTGTTGTACACTGTACATTTTAATATTTTAAAATGTTAACTCTGGCATTTAGTCCCTGAGCTATCTGTTTCTTAACAGTTACCAGGTGATGATATGATGGAGAGTTACCAGGAGCTAAAAAAAAAAAGGTAAAAAACCAATGCAGAAACACATTTCATAGTCTTTGCAAACTGGCTCTGCATTGGTTGGTGCTCTCCTTCAGAGTTTACCTTCTTATCAAGAAGAGCAGCCCAAGGAGAAAGTGAAATGCAGGGTCTGTCTTTTCTGAACCTGCTTCTTATCCTGTGCTCGCACTCACTCCTGGCTTTCAAGATTCCCTGATTTATAGGTATTTGGATGCTCCCTATATTCCCTATGAAATAGACTTTACTCCACCCTGGGTCCTCTACTTAATGTCCTAAAACCTGAAATCTTTTGCTTCAGGTGGCTTTGATTTATTTTTTTCTTATACTGCTTTAGCTTTCTGCAAACTCCTTCTGTCTGCAGGGTAAGTTCTGACAGCACAAGCCAGAGACACACAAGTGTCTTGGTTCAGTTTTTCAGGCTTCCGCCCAATAAATTGACACCAACATACAGTCACCCACTTATGTGCATAGGGGTTACTCTGCAGAGAGCCAGGGACCCACAGTGAGACTGCAGGACAGCTCCACCCTGCATCCAGAGGGCCTAGGATTAAGGCCAACAGGGGAGACACAAACTCCTTCTATTTTTAAAGTTGCATTTTCTTGATTCAGCATTTGCCCAATTATTGCAACTCTTTAACTGGTTTCTGAGGTTTTGAGGAAAAGACTGCTACATTTTGATAGTACCCTGGAGAATCTTATGCTGCCATCTAGGTCAATCGGAAGTTCATTCAGAGCATACACCTTCTCTCTTTTTTTTTTTTTTTTTTTTTTTTGTTAGCTTGTCTCTTCCCCTGGACTGCCCAACTAGGGATGGCAGAGCAGTTCTCTCCTGCCATTGATGTAGTTCTAGTGCCTAGCACGTGACCCGGCACAAGTAAACAGCGAATGAAGAAGCAGTAACTGAACTTCATCTAAACCTTTTCCATAAAAAGTGGAAAATTGACCTATTTTTTGGTGAAACAGCTTCCATCTCCTCTGGCAAATTGTCTCCTAAAATCCCTACTGTGTTAGAAATTAAGTCAAATGTATTACAATTTCCATCATTTTAGAGTTTGATTCAAAGATGATTTCAAGGATTATTTTGGATTTTGAAGAACAAATATAGCTTGGGTTCCTTTGTCATTTCACTCAAAATACTCTAAGCGGATATTGGTAGTTGCTTATTATTTCTAAAGCCTAATCTTGCACGAGCACAATGACTAAAGCCTTCCTTTAGCAGGAATAATGTCATATATTATGGTTTTCACTTCCAATTAAACCAGATTAAGTATTTAAGTGCTTTGTTCTCTGATTAGCGGTGTCTGTACATGAAGTGCTTCTTGAACAAAAGTTATGGGTATTTCTGATGTAATTTAATTGAATAATGTTCCACAATTATGACAAAACCACTTTATTTAAATAATTACCTTGAAGTGGTTTCAGTAGCAAAGTTAATGGATTTGCTTTTATTTTATCCCCGCTACTGGCTTTACCTTACATGGTGTTTTACCATTTAGGAGTCCAGGCCATGCTACTATTACTCAACTGTTTTCCTTGGTTGAGATGGTCAGAAGGTGTTTGCAGCAGGAAAAAAAACATCATCTTAATCTCATTCCTGTGGATGTGAACCCATTGCAAATGCAGCCTTTTGTAGATGTTATTTTTAGTTAAGGTATGACCAACTAAATGAGGACAGATATTAATCCTATATCTGGAGGCCTTATAGAGGAAAGGCCAAGGGGGAAGCAAAGAGGCAGAAGTCAGAGGGGCCCAGAAGAGAAAGGAGAGGACTTTGCCATGTGACAGGAAAGCCAAGGAGCCCAAAGATTGCCAGCCAGCCAGTACACTATTGACCCCGGGGGAAGCAAGTTTTCCAGCCTCTCAAACCACAGACAGTAAGTTTTTATTGTTTAAGTCAACCTATTGTGTGGCATTTGTCATAGAAGCCTGGAGACTAAGAGAGTATGAAAAAATAATAATCACTAGATTAAATTTTTCTTTATGATTTATTCATAAGGTTGAATAAACATTGAAAAATGGAGCATTCTCTGTAAAATGGTGGTTGAACCACATGTGGAAAACAGTTTGGAAGTTCCTCAGGAAGTTAAATTTGGGATTACTACATGAACTGACAAGTCTACAACTAGGTATATGACCAAAAGAATTGAAAACAGGAACTCAAACAGACAACGTACACTAGTGTTCCCAGTGGCTTTTTTCACAAGACCAGTACAGTAGAAGTAACCCAAGTGTCCATTAACTGATGAATGGATAAATGTGGCATATATGTACAGTGGAACATTATTCAACCATAAAAAGAAATGAAGTTCTGAAACATGCTATGGCGATGAAACCTGAAGAATGACATTAAGTGAAATAAGACAGCCACAAAAGAATAAATGTTGAATGCTTTCATTTGTATGAAATATTAAGAATTAACAAATTCAGAGGTGACAGAAAGTAGATTACAGGACACCAGGGGACAGGGATAAGGGGAGAGGAATTATTGTTTAATAGGCACAGAGTTTCTGTTAGGGTGTTGAAAAAGTTTTGGTAATGGGTGGTGGTGATTGTAGCACAATATTGAGCATATAATTAGCGTCACTGAATTGTATACATGAAAGAGGCTAAAAGGGGTGTTTAGCTTCCTTGGTTGCTCAAGCAAATACCATGCAATGTGTTGGCTTAAACAATGGAAATGTATTGACTCCAGGAGTCCAAATCAAGGCATCAGCAAGGCAATGCTCTCTTCCTCAAGACTGGCATTCTTGGATTGGCTGCCAGTGATCCCTGGTCAGGGCTTCTCTGTCACATGACAACACACCTGGCACAGCCTCTTCTGGCTTCTCCTTTCTCTTCTGGGTTCCCTTAATGTTCAGCTTTGGGGTGCTCCTTTTGTGGCTTTCTCTCGCTCTCTCTAAATTTCACTTACTCATAAAGAACTTCAGTATTAGGACTAAGACCCATCCTGGTTGAGCTGGGCTGCACCTTGACCAAAGTAACCCCATCAGAAAATCTAACTTACAATGGATTCAAATCCACAGGAATGGATTAACCTTAAGAACATGTTTTCCAGGGCACACAACTACAAAAAGGGAAATTTAGGATTCAATGTCATGTTGTATATATATTGTACATATTACCACAATAATTTTTAATGGATCATTTTAGAGAGAATATGGTCAGTTTCACCGAGTACAGTGGCGCATACTGGATGATTTCTCACTCACAGACTTTTCTAGAGTAATGATTCCCAGATCACTACTGATTTAGGGTGTTGCATCATCTTGGGGTGTCAACATGCAGGTGAGACCCGCCAACCCAAGAGTCAGTTTAGGCAATGGAAAAGTTAGTTATCAATTAGATACTGTTTAGGTGCAGATTGCAGAAAACCTAATTTCAAATGATGCAAACGCATTTTCCTCCCAAAATGAAATGTCCAGATATAAGTAGTTTTTTGCATTGGTTCAGTAGGTCAAAGATCTTGGCAACCAGGCTCCTTCTCTTTCCACTTTACCATCCTTAGTATGTTGACTTCATGCCACTGCATGATCACAGCTGCAGTTTTCAGCTGTGCATCAGGATTCCAGGAGACAAAAAGAGGGAGGAGGTAGGCAAGCAACATATATCCCGCTTTTTCAAGAGAAAGATGGCTTTCTCAAACTCCTCTACTCAGCAGATGTCTGCTTAAAACTCACTGACTAGAACCAGGTAGCATGGCCACTCTATCTACAGAGAGACTGGGAGAATGAGGAACAGGATTTTTGTATGTGGCTTAGACCAAATCCTATCAGAATAAATCCTTCCTTTTATATCCTCCACATTTCAAAAAAAATAAAAATAAAATTGTGATTTTTTAATCCTGAAAGGCAATGAATGCAGACTTGTTTGCATATGACAAGAGAAAGAGGGGAAAATTTTTAATTGTCAAGACAAATTACAGACTTTTTAAGTGGAGAAAATGAAAATGTATGATAGTCTCTCAAGTTATCTGGGCCTTATTGTAGATATGATGTCAAAAATAATTCTTTTTCTTATGACTTGGGATGAGGTAATGGGGAAGTACCACAGAAAACATCTCCAAACTTAAAGACTCAGCACATGTCAAGACAGATGTTTAGCTTACGTTTGAGGAGTTAAAAAGACCCCAGAAGGGTGGGCCATGGTGGCTCAGCAAGCAAGAATGCTCGCCTGCCATGCCAGAAGACCCGGGTTCAATTCCCGGTGCCTGCCCATGTAAAAAAAAAAAGACCCCAGAGGTCTTATGCTTTGATAGGCAGTGCATTGTGCACTGATGTTCATAGCAGTATTATCCACAATTGCCAAACAATGGAAGCAGGTCAAGTGCCCATTGACAGATGGATGGATAAACAAAATGTGGTACATCCACATGATGGAATATCATTCAGCTGCAAGAAGGAATGGAACTCTGATACGTGGGATAACACTTATAAACTTTGAAGACAGATAGTGAAATAAGGCAGATACAAAAGGACAAATATCGTATGAAGTCACTTATAATGAAATAATTAGAATCCACAAATTCATAGAGTCAGAAATTAGAGTACAGGTTACCAAGGGTAGGGGTTGGATGGGGAATGGGGAGTTAATGCTTAATTGGTACAGAGTTTCTATTTGAATTGTCGGAAAAGTTGTAATGGTGATGGCTGAACAACATTGTGAATCTACTATTAACACTGAATTGTACTTGAAATTGAATAAAATGGGAAATTTTACCAGAATACAATTTTTTAAAAATATTTTTATTGAGAAACCTTCACACATACACAGTCCAGACATGATATACAATCAATGTGGCTCACAAGATCATCACACAGTTGTATAGTCATCACCATGATCACTTTTAGAACGTTTGGATCACACCAGAAAAAGAAATAAAAAGAAAAAAAAACTCATATACTCCATACCCCTCCCTCTCATTGACCACTAGTATTTCAACCTGCCCAATATTTTTTACCCTTTATCCTCTCCTATTATTTATTTACTTTATTCATATTTATTACTCATATGTCCATAACCTGGATAAAAGGAGGAACAAATACAAGGTTTTCACAATCATACAGTCACATTGTAAAAGCTATATAATTATCCAATCTTCTTCAAGAATCAAGGCTGTGGAACACAGCTCAGCAGTTTCAGGTGCTTCCCTCTAGCCACTCCAATACACCATAAACTAAAAAAGGATATCTATATTATGCATGAGAATAACCTCCAGGATAACCTCTCGATTCTGTTTGAAATCTCTCAGCCACTGAAACTTCATTTTGTCTCATTTCTCTCTTTCCCCTTTTGGTCAAGAAAGCTTTCACAATCCCAAAATGTCGGGTCCTGGCTCATTCCAGGAGTCCTGTTCCACATTGCCAGGGAGATTTATACCCCTGGGGGTCATGTCCTATGTAGGGAGGAGGGCAGTGAGTTCATGAGCCAAGTTGACTTAGAGAGCGAAGCCACACCTGAGCAACAAAGAGGTTCTCTGAGGGTGACTCTTAGGCACAATTTTAAGTAGGCTTAGTCTATCCTTTGCAGGAGTGTTTCATAAGGGCAAATCCCAAGATAAAGCGTCCAGCCTATTGAATTGGTTGTCCCCACTGCCTGTGAGAATATCAGGAATTCCTTAGATGGGGAAGCTGAGTATTTCCTCCTTTCTCCCAAGTCCCTCAAAGAGACTTTGCAAATACTTCTTTATTCTCTGCCCAAATTACTCTGCGATATATCAGGGCATCACACTAATCTGTACAAACCAACAGGATCTCATGCCTATTCAAGATTCATCTAATTATGGTGTTCAAATAAACTGATCATGCAAGTTAAATTAGATAATGCATTACCCAAAATATAAATTTTGCACCTAATAAACGTCCCTTCCTTTGCTCTCAAACAGAAGTTGAAGTTTTAAAATATGGACCATATTATCCTTTACCCTGTATTTTGATTTACCTTAGTCCTATCCAAGTCAGCTTCATTCATATCTCTAGTTGAAGTCTGATCACTTTTTCAACTTTTTAAACAGTTGCTAGAAGGGGTAATACTGACTTTCATAGCTTCAGTGCTCTAATCCAGACTCTCAGGTGTCACCTACATACCCAGAGTTTCAGGGACTGACCAGGTTATACTCAAATAGCTCAATATCTCAGTATTTAGAAATAACAGTTACAGCTTTTGAATATATGTGACTGCTATAAGAGTTTACAATCTAGGACCCTTTACAATAGGCCCCAACATGATAACCTTTGCTTTTGACTTCAGTTCTCTGAGTTTGTATATTATAGTTAGTCCATATGAGTGAGGCATAATAATATTTGCTTTTTTGTTTCTGACATTTCATTCAACATACTGTCCTTAAGGTTCACTTACCTAGTTGCATGCCTGACAGCTTCATTCCTTCTTGGAGCCGCTCCATTGTATGTACACCACAGTTCCCCCTTCCATTTCTTAGTCTTGTACCCTTAGGCCACCTCCATTCATTGTGAATGGTGAACACTGCGGCCATAGACCAGAGTGCTGATGTCCCTTCACATCCCCACACTCAGTTCCTCCAGGCACATACTGAGCAGGAGGATGGCAGGAGCATATGGAAAACCCACCCCTAGCCTCCTGTGGAACCACCACACTGCCCTCCACAGGGGCTACACTTCTCTGCTTCCTTACCAACAGTGAATAGGTGCAGCTCTTTCTCCGCATTTTCTCTAGCATTTACTTCTCTCTGTTCATTTTTAAACAATTCTATTCACATATCATACAATCCAACCTAAGTAAATAGCAATGCCTTTGCCACCATAATCTATATGAAGACATTTCTTTTTCTTCCCAAAGAATCCATACCCCTCCACCAAACCCCCTGCTTCTTGACATTTAGTTTTGGCATGATGTCTTTTTTAAAGCCAGAATAAAAATTTATAAAATAGAAGTATACAATGCAAAAAGTGAACCCTAAGGTAAACTATAGACTGTAATTAATCTTATAATAATATTGATTCATCAATAGTAGCAAAGACATCACACTAATAGAGCAAACTGCATATAGGTGATAGTATCTGGGAACTTTGTACTTTCTGTATGATTTTTCTGTAAACTCACAACTGCTCTAATAAAAATAAAACAATATAAAATTTTTAAAAGCAATAGAACAGAAGATGTGCTGGAAAAAAACATAACAAAAGAGGCTTTAGAAAAATTGTGTGGTACAACTCTGGCAAGAGGAATCAAAATAAGGTTGGAAAACTATAGGCAACCTCAAAACCAATAATGTCATTATTCTCACAACATGGACATCATATGGTTTTGAAATATATATAATATGCAATGACAATAGCATGACATTTTTAAAAAACAAATTTTATAATGAATTTAACTGAGACCCTGGTGTTTCATTTATCTTCCTCATTTAATATTTGATTCTAAGACTGTTAAACAGAGACTCAATCCTTTCAGTTACATAGTGTCATGTGACAGCTACAAAGGCCAACCAATGTTGTGGTGTGGCACTGTCAACTCAAACACAAGGAGCAACGCCTTGCAATGATGTAATTTTCTGCAATAGAGAACAAGCCCTGGTAAATTTCGCAACAAAATTTAGTACAATCTTTCCTCTTTTTATAGAGTGGACACACATTTCTGGAAAATTTTAGTGTTTGTTATAGGTGTGAAAGATAATATGGAATTAAGCTATCAGGCACAGATGCTTTAAACAGGTTTTTCACCTACTTGAATTTCTGAAGGACATTAGAAGGTCGCATAGGACTAGTACACCCCTGAACTTTCCCACACTGCAGGGTATCTAGCACCCCCACTTCCACCCTCTGGTGTCCCTCATTGTGACGTTTAGAAGCACCCCACACATTTCAAAACACCTCTCGGTATGTTTAACAATCCTGGTGAAGCGCCACTAGCTCAGTCCACCTTGGTATCGGTGCACTGTCCCTGGGAAGATGATATGATGAGGAAATAGGATACAATCTATTAGAAAGATGGAGATTATCGCTGGGATAATGAATCCCAGGAAAAGGGGATCCCAGAATGACAGCCGTGCAGCAGGCTTGGAGTGGAGCCAGACTGGATTGTATCAGGTCAGAAATCTCTGAAAGAATTGTATTAAAAAAGATAGAACTGCTGTAACACTTGATTTGAAGAATTTTAAAAGATGTCTATACAACTGTGGGGTATTTGGGAATGAATTAGTGATAAGTACATTGAAAAGAAATGAAAAAACAAGGTGACATTCAAATAAAGAGAAAACAAAAAATATGTGATAAAGAGTGATATTATACTACATGCTTAGCTGTGAATTATTTTTACAGATTAAATTATTGTAAATATTAAATATGAATCTACTCCAGATTTTGATAAAGTTATACTGAGAAGACAGGGAGATTGGAAGAATATGTAGGGACAAGAAGAATGAAGGATAGCTAGCTCTTTAAATTCTATAATGGAAAGTCAACAGATAATGCCTAAAATTGAAAAAAAAAAACGACAAACAAACAAACCCAAAAGGTATCTTATAAGTACATTATGAGATATGATAAGTGCCAAAAACAACAGATAAAAGGATTTAAAGTGGTTATTTCTAAGGAGTGGTAAATGAGTGGGAGGGGGTGAGGTGGAGGATTACTGTTTCTTACAATAAACTTCAACAAAATTCTGTCTTTTTAAACTCTATGCATGTTATAACTTTGATTTAAAAATGAAGTAAATTGGGCGGGCCACAGTGGCTCAGTGGCAGAGTTCTCGCCTGCCATACCCAAGACCCGAGTTCCATTCCCTGTGCCTGCCCATGCAAAAAAAAAAAAAAAAAGAAAGAAAGAAATGTAAATTATAAGCAATGGACAGAATCAACCAATATCCTCCCTCAGCAGGACTAGAACATTTTTCTGGGTGACAGTGTAGTATTCGGTGAGGGAAGTGTGTGCCTAAGGGATGTGTTGTTTCCTTTGGGTGTTTTTGTATTAGTAGAAGGAACATCCTGCCCCTGGTTCATTAAATATAGGCACTGCATACTCTACTGCATGGTTGGCTTTTGCAAAAGAGCCACAGCCATCAGGGAAATGCAAATCAAAGCCACTGACATACCCTTTCCCACCAATTAGGGTGACTATAATATAAAAACCATAATAACCAGTAATGGTGAAGATGTGGAGAAATCAGAATCCTCAGACTCAGCTGATAGGAATGTATATCAGTGCAGCTACTTCGCAAAACAATCTGGCAGCCCCTCAAAAGATTAAACACAAAATTACCATATGATGGAGCAATTCTACTCTGAGGGATGTATCCAAGATAAACACAAACACATGTCCACACAGACACTTGTGCACAAATGTTTATAACAGCATCATTCATAAACAGCTGAAATGTACAACCAACCCAAATGTCCCTCAGCTGATGAATGGGGGCGTAAAATGTGGCATAACCATATAATGGAATATTATTCAGCAATAAAAAGAAACGAAGTACTAATATGTGCTACAACAGGGATAAACCTTGAAAACATTATGCTAAGTGAAAGAAACCTGCCAGAAAGGACCGTATGTTCTATGTTTCCATTGATATGAAATGTTCAGAATAGGCAAATCTACAGACACAGAAAGCAGATTAGTGTTTGCCTAGGGCTGGGGGCTGGGGCAGCGTGGGGAGGTTGGGAGGTGAGATGGTTAAGGAGTTCGGGGAATGGGGAATCCTCTTGGGCTATTCTGAAATTGAATGCTGTGAAGGATGCACAATTCTGTGTATATACTAAAAGTCCTTAAATTATACACTATAAACAGCTGAATTGTATGGAACATGGATGATATCTCCAACAAAGCTGTTAAAAATAAAGCAGGCAGCTTTCTTCCTGTAGGCCCTGGTGTTTCCTGTCCAAACAGACAAGTTCCTGAAGCCCTGGACGTAGGTTTTGGTCCTTGCTGGACACAGAGCTGCCATGGGGCAGGGCATGGGAGACAGCATCTCAACAGCTCTCCTTGCAAAGTGACAGCTGCCATGGGCAAGAGTACAATCGCCAAGAGGCTAAAGAGCAAGTTTTTTGTATGTGTGAAAGTTCATAGCAACAATCAACTTGTGCCCACAAGATACTCTTTGGATATCCCCACAGACAGAATCATCAACCACAAAGATCATTTTCAGAAACTCAGCTCCTATATAGTGGGACTGGGAAAGACTACAATGCAAGTTTTAGGAAAGCTGCAACAGAGGCAAAACAAGCGTTTCTTCCAGAAGCTGCAACTTTAGATATTTTGTTTCAGTCATTAAAAATACAAACATTTTAAAAAATTAATAAATCAGGCAGTCACTCCTCTCTGGGTATGTGCTTACATTTTATTTTCGCAGGCTGCTTTTGAGCTCATCTCTCTGGCTCTCTGATTTCTGACTTCCTGCTTCTGTTTTTGAAACTTCATGTTGTTGCTTTGTTTCGAATCGCCTTTTTGTTTTGTTGAACTAAACTTTGCATTTGGGTCTCCGCTCTGCTTGCTCTCGTAATGGTGGTGAGTCTGCCAGCCTTGGGTGAGAAACTCTTCTTCCTTCTCCACTACCTGGTAGCTCCACCAACAGGTTTACTAGTGATCTCGCATAGCAGATGAGAAATTTAACAGAGATGGATTCCCAGCTCTCTCCTTTTCCATAAGTGACTTTTCCTTAGACAGTCAAAGGAGCAAGTTTAGTTCTCACCACAGCCACCACGTTCTGTGAGTTCAGTGCTTTCACAAAGCAGCATTCCCACTCACTATTATACTTGCACTTCACAATAACCTTTGAAAGTAGCTATAGTAGGTGTCATCTTCATTTTGTAGGTGGGACGCTGAGCTCAACAAGGTTAACTGACTTGCTCCAAATCACACATTGGATCCAACAACTCAGATCTCCTGATTCCAGTGCTTTATTATTCTTTCCATTGACTCCTCAGTATGAAATGCTACTTCAGGATGAATCCTTTATTCTAAATAAATTGGTTTATTTAATCTCTGTTCTTCCCCTACATGTTTTGAGCTGCCACTATATGTCAGGCCACTGCTAGATGTTGGGAATACATATGAGAAAAAGACAAGTTCTAATACTACAAACTAGCAGGAAAGGCAGACGTGATGTTATGGATTGAAAGGTGTCCTCAAAAATGATATGTTGGAGTCCTAATCTCCAGCACCTCAAAATATTACCTTATTTGGAAATAACATCATCACAGATGGAATTAGGTAAGTTAAAATGAGGTCACCCTGGAGTAGATGAACCCTTTATCCAATATGCTGGTGTTCTTACAAGAAGAAATTTGGACACCGACAGAAAGACAGAGACAGAACGAGGGGAGAACGCCATGGAATGCTGGCAAGCCACTGCCTGAAGCCAGAAAAGAGGCATGGAACAGCTTTTCCCCCAGATTTTGGACATGTAGCCTCCAGAACTGTCAGACATAAATTTCTGCTTTTGAGCCACCCAGTTTGCGCTACTTTGTTGCACTAGCCCTGGGAAACTAAGACACATGCCTGCCTCTTACCTTTGCTCAGATGGTATCTCCATGGCCACCCCAACCCTCAACCTCCCTCCCACCTCCCTCCACCACCCACACCATCTGGCAATGACTTCTGTCTCTTCTTCTCTAGGTCACTATCTATCTAAGCTTGAAGACTCACCCCCCCAGGAAGGCCTTCCTGAGGATGTACAATCTCCAGGCATCTTTCTGTGCTTTCACTAGGTTCTACAGAAGGTTTTACATGGAGGTAACTATGAGCTGAATGTCCCACCACCACCAGACTCTGAAAAAAGGAAAACAAATTCTCCCCTGAGCCCAAAAGGGCTCAAAGCAGAGATAGGTAAAAGCACCTTAAAGAGACAGAGTGGCTCCCAGGTGGCCCAACTGCTGGTAACTTGATGGAAAGTACCAAATTATCTAAAGAATGAAAGCATCACATGGTGAGCCATGGAAATTAAAAAAATGACAGGCCCTGAAACAGATGTTGCTGGTGCCCATTCCACACCTCCCAGAGAGAGGAATACCCAGCCAGTGTACAGGATGGGAACAGTTACTGTAGAGATGGCGCAGTGGGCCACCCAAATCTGGTGGGACCAAGCCCTCCCTGCATATAATTTCCACTCCTTGCTCTGGACAACATGCCAACCAAATAATCACCAGCTATGTTGGCTTCCCTCAATGTCAGGGGAGAATGGGCTGCTTCAGGTGTTATGCAGGTCTCACCCCCCTAATATTTCCATTTCTCGTTGGAAATTAACAAAAGGGCATGCGGCTTTGGACAGCAATCTCTTATAACCATGAGTCAGTCAAACCTTCAGTCAAATTCAGGACCCTCACAAGTTGAGTGTAGGACCCAGAGAGGCTGTGAAGGCACAATCCAGACCACAGTGAGAATCACCAAGAAAAATGGCACCCACGTCCTGAGGATGAAGCATTAAAGTCAGGAAGATATGGGAAAAGTGAGTCCCTTTCTCCTAATTTCCCTGGGCCTAGGCTGAGATTTCATGTGCCCTCAGAGAAACAGAATAACCAATAAAGTGCCTCCCAGGTGGCAGGTTAGATGGCTGAAGTGGGGAGGAGGGGAGGTTCTAGAAGATTCCATACATAGGAGAGGGTCAGGGACAGCTTCTCCTCCATCCAACTAAGGTCAAGGTTGGTCAGCAAGGTGGACTTTTGTAAGGATCCAATCAGGCATGAGAAAAGGTTACCTCTGCACAGTAGGGTTAGAAGTTGGAAGGAGGCCCCGTACTCAGGCAGGACACAGAGGCCTGGTAGGGCTGGGACACAGCCCATGATGGACACAGAGGCTTCATAGGGCTGGATTACAGCCCATGATGGACACAGAGGCCTGGTAGGGCTGGGACACAGCCCATGATGGACACAGAGGCCTCGTAGGGCTGGCACACAGCCCATGATGGACACAGAGGCCTGGTAGGGCTGGGACACAGCCCATGATGGACACAGAGGCCTCGTAGGGCTGGATTACAGCCCATGATGGACACAGAGGCCTCGTAGGGCTGGCACACAGTCCATGATGGACACAGAGGCCTCGTAGGACTGGCACACAGCCCATGATGGACACAGAGGCCTCGTAGGACTGGCACACAGCCCATGATGGACACAGAGGCCTCGTAGGGCTGGGATACAGCCCATGATGGACACAGAGGCCTGGTAGGGCTGGATTACAGCCCATGATGGACACAGAGGCCTGGTAGGGCTGGGACACAGCCCATGATGGACTCGCGGATCCCAGGCTCCTTCCCTTCTCACCACAGCACCATCTCCCTGTGAAAGGGAAGAAACTCAGAATGAGTGAGCACTTGCCTGAAACAAACCAGGTTAAGCCAAAATAGATGGTTAAAAAATAAAGAAGCATTGTTACCTTTAATTGGCAATTTAATTCCCCTTCTCCTTATCATGGGACTGGATGGGTAACATGCCCACTTCCCTCAACCCTCTAAACTTAATAAACAAATGCTGGTTGGTTGATTCATTATCTTAGGGGGGGTGACTGGGAGAAAAATCATGCTTGATCCTTGCTTGTGAGGGGCCTAAACACCTCTGTAATTTTAGTTGTCCTTGATGTTGTTCTTGCTTCAGTAAGACCAAGTTATCTGGACCTTGTGGTCTAACAAGTGAAAGCCGGGAAGAATGAGCATTTGAACAAACATGCATTTACAAACATATTTGGTCACAGTATATTTGGTGAGAGATATCTCTACGCAGTATTTAATGTTATTTTCAAGAGCTGACCTTCCTGAACCCATTATAAGGTTCTACTTTTGGGACTTCAACAAGAGGTCATCTCCAGGGGTGAGCTGTCCATGGAAATCCCTGCTTCACTAGCCTATTAGTCAACTGTGCAGAAATAGGATGTGGTTGGGTTTTTATGGGGTTTTGTATGGGATTTTTATGGGTGTCGTGGTTTACCCAAATTTCATTACTTATTTAACTTTATGTGTTTTATGGACGCTAATTTAAACCATGAGACCACATTTACTAGAAGAAGAAATACCTATTTTAGTGCCTAGAGATTGACATAGGTCACTTTGACCACATATTGGCCTTTTTGATCATAGAGTTCCGGCCAGGCTCAGGAAGGTATATTCTTGCATCTGGAGGTTAGTGATAAATACTGAGTTGCTTTCATTAAGGTCTCTCCTAATTTAAGAAGGAAGAATCACATCTGGTAACACAATAACATAAAGATGTCTAGTTTTTAGACAGAGACAATGTTGGAAAGAATAGGGAAGATTGAAGGAAATTTTAAAACTTTCGATAACATATACTGTGTCCTAGGAAGAAAAAAAATAGTATCAGGTTGAGATAGATTAGCTTAATTCAGTTATTTAGAATGTATTCACTGGTAGACTCTTGCTTCCATTTGTTGACTAATTGAATATAAATCCCATTACAGGGGTCTGGATTCATTTTTCATTTGAATGAAAGGAGCTCAATTTCCTAACAGAAGTGGCCTGCTGAGAATGCCTAACACACTGCTCAAAGTGCTCTAAATTTGAAATTGAAGCCCGAAGGGATGCTGTCTCATGCGATAAACATACACAAACATACACAGTGCGTTAAAGAAATATTTACATTATGAAATAAATTAGTTGTTAGGCTCTTGCAATTAGCTTATAATGAATCCCAAATTCCCTGATCAGGATAGTCCAATTTCAGAGCTTCCTTTCCCCTCCCAGTAAATGGCATAGGCCTATGAAGGATGTGCTAGAGAAACAAATGGTCTAAGAGATGATTATTACACTTCAAATAGCTGGAGATTTTTTGGCAAAAGATTAAAGGAAATTTTAAAGATACATATAATCTAAAGGCTGGAATTTTGGGATTTTAATTGGGAGTATATTTGAACAGATAAAATCTTAGTATAAAATTGGTCAACTTGAATTTTAACCTGAAATGAAATCCTTGTAGAATTAGACTATCATTTGTATTCTGTGTCATTTAATTTCCTATTTCATGTAAGCCTTCTGTTATGGCAAAGGAAAAAAATAATATGGTTCCTCCAATTCTTCTATGATAGCTAAATGTTTCTCTTTTTTAACACCTGTCACAAAAATGTCTCCGTTGGATACCTAATTACCTAAGACTCTTGTCAGTCAGAAGGTAAGATACCTAAAGAGAACTGACTCCAATATGGGTGTCAGGGTCACCAGCAAAGGCACAATTCACACAGGCTCTGGTGGAAAGACGTTTCACTCACAGAGAGAAGGGACAGAGCAAGGTCAGCTTCACTAGTGGTTCCCAATAGCCAGTTGGGTCTCAAATCGTGGCCAAGGAGGAAGGAAGATGTTCTACAGGCAGCAGGGGTCTCTTGTTTGTGTTCGAAGTGAAGGAGCTCTGCTCTGTGCCTTCCAGGAAGAGATATTCCACCAGGATGTGAGCTGGATGTCATAAAACATATCCACCAGAATCAGACTGTCTCCAGTGAATATTTATATGATTGGGCAGTGGGGAGGGAATGTACAGTAGTTTCCTTATCTACGAGGGGATTGTGTTTTTTCCTGCCAAGCCAAGGTACCAAGTCCTGAGCACAAGATGGATTTTTGGGTTCCAGAGAAAGGTGGCAGGTCCCAGGAAAAGTTAGGACTGCCCCCTATCAAAGCTCTCTCCTATGTAAAATCCTCCGAGTTCCCCTCCAATCGATTAAAGAGTTTCCACTCTACACTGCTTGCTGGGACTCTGTGTCATCCCACAGTCCTGGGATGAGGTCTCCAAATCAGTAGACTTGAGGTATAGATTCTCTGGGTATCACACATAGCAACTCAGCAGTGTCGCAGAAGTTGGCAGGATATTGCATTCATCTAAACTGTTTCACCCATTTTCTTGGTCCTAATCTATGGGGAAGCCAGGCCTTATAACCTGGGACTTGGGTGGTGACCTCTGGTTCAAATCCAAAGTTCTCCTCTGAAACGTCCTGATACCCATGCCACTTGTCCCATACCGGCTGTGTCTTGATCACAAGACATGGGTACAAATTTGAGAGATGGGTACAAATTTTATTTGGAAAAGTGAAGATGGGAAAGCTAATGAAGCTTATTTGGTGGGGTCTTTGGAGAACTCATTAAAGGATCATGGAAGGTTATAATTGGGTGGGGAGTTTTGAGGGAGTGTCTATAAGGTTTTCTGATTGGTGGCTCAGATGGGAAGAAGCAGGTTTCTTGGGGAAGCCAGAGAGCCTTCTGGCTTCCTCTCCAATGGTCTCACCCCCTTCCTGAGACTGGTGGTGGAGCAGGAATTCTGGGAAAAGCCTGGCCCCGGATCCTCCTGTGGATTTTATTTCTCATCATCCTGAGTCTTTACATGTAGTGCTGAGGAATAAGAAATCCTAAGCCTTAATGACTTCCACTGCCTGCTGCTGATCGGCTGGGTTCTCAATTCTGGCCTTAAATCCCCTTGGCTTTCTCAACCCTCAATGGTGTGAGCCTCCAAATGAAGTTCCATCAGTCACTAACCTGTATTGTCCCAAACTTCTGTCACCTACCAAAGGCCTGTGCCCTGCTTGCAAATGTCAGCCAAGTCTGCTGGTCCCCCATCCAGGCACGCCACCTATACTATGAGTTCAGGAGAACACTATAAGGACATTTCTGTCTCTTCTACAGTAGGCAGAGGAAAAGTTGACCCCACTGTGATGTTCCTAAGCAAGCCCCAGGCATCTACAATCTCCCTCAAAACCGCTGACCTAAGGGGAGTTTATCTTGGAGTTATTGCTTCTGTTCATTATAATCCATATAGGTCATAGAGGCTGTTGGGAAAAGCTACCTTGGAAGACCCCAAGTTCCTTGTGACCGGTCATGGAAGGCAAGATCGATACATGGTTCCAGCTGTTTTCACAGAGTCTTGGCCTTTAGGCATCCTCATCCTCTTAGGAGGAAGCTCTTCCAATTTCCATTTCCAAAGCACTTGGGCCTAAGTTTATGGGGCCCCTTCTGTACCCCAAAACTATCAGGTACACATGCAAGTCCTCTAGGGGCATGGAGTCATGACAACTCCTCAACCAGTTTCACCTCACTGAGCAGGCAAATTAGTTTTTTGTTTGTCTGTTTTGGCATGCGCAGGCACTGGGAATCGAACCCGGGTCTCCAGCATGGCAGGTGAGAATTCTGCCACTGAGTCAACGTCACACAGTCCCCCCTTTTTTTTTTTTTTTTTGCAAATTAGTTTTATATTAGGTTTAACAGCACATATGCTTCAGTTACTTGAGATGTATGTGTAATTGCTGCAGCACCGGAGATAAAAAGCACATTCCAAAGAGCAAGCTTCCAAAGGATTTAGCAGAAAAAATGCATACTCTTGAACTCTTTACTTGCATCAGGGGCACATAAAAGATTGATGAGAGTAGAGACAGGGAGAAGGGAGTGAATGGAATTTTGGGAAGTGTTATTGGTGTGCTGTGAGGCTGACCCCCTCCAAGAGGCATAGATTCTGCCTCTCAAATCCAGTGCAAGGGGCTTCAAGAGGACCAGTGGGAGATGCTGTTCGCAGTGGTCTGGAGTCAGCTCTGTTCTGAGAAGTAAACCTAGAGCATGGAGAGTGGGCTGGCCAGCAGCTTTGGTGATAAGCAAAGGTGGGGGGGTGCTAGATTGGGATCAAATGGCTCACAGACTTTTTCAGGCTAGGAATTCATGTTTCCTGGATACCAAATATAGGCTGTAGCATGGGAGAATGGTGGCATGGGGACACCATAGGTCCTACCCAGGGGGTCATTGAGGGGCAAGAACAGCTGAGAGGAGTTGAAGGTCTGGCTGAAATCTTAGAGCAGTTATCAGTGGAATAAATATGAATTGACCAGGGGCAAGATATCTGCAAGTTGGAGATTCTGTGACTTTTGGGGTGCGGTAGGGGTGTGGAGTGGGGACGGTCTCCAAAGAACCTACAAAACACCTACGAAGCATCAACTTTAAACACCTGACACTCAGAAAGTTTGAAGCCAACAGGTGATAGAACCAGTCAATTCAGAACTTTCCTGTCACCCTCTGACTTGGGAGAGACCAAAAGGTACAGCAGGCAAGATAAGGGGGGCAGAATTCAGAAAGGCAGGGCAAAAGAGAAAATAAGCTCAGACACTTCCTCAAATTGAGGCTTTCTGTCTGCAGCTGGCCCTGGGTGGCTTGAGAACATAAGTTCACTTTAAATCAAAGTTGAAACTTTGAATTTTATCCTGGCCTAGACATAGCAAGTACTGAAATTGAGACTGGGTTTGTAGTCTAAAGAAGTGGACAGAGAAGCCTTGGGAATGCCAGAGCTTTTACATAAGGACAGGGGGAGAACAAGTGGCACTAAATAATTTAAAGGGACAGTGGTAGGGGAAGCAGATGTCACATTTCTTCAATGTACCAATAATGTATGTTTATGGCTTGTTTCATTTAATCGGCATGTGCTTATTGAGTTATACCCAGCACTAAGTATACAAAGATGAAATCGTCAGGGCCTCTGCCGAGGAAGCCAGAGTCCTGTCAGAGAAGTGGACATTGTCTCTACAATGGGATTTCAAAGTCCTTGTTGTCACACACTTGGGTCATTTATA
Organism: Myrmecophaga tridactyla; assembly: GCA_004026745.1. NCBI lineage: Eukaryota > Metazoa > Chordata > Mammalia > Pilosa > Myrmecophagidae > Myrmecophaga > Myrmecophaga tridactyla. The sequence goes on along the minus strand of PVIY010010919.1, from coordinate 43,794 downwards.
ACTATATCTGTTAATATGGCTTCACATAATACTGAATCGAATGAGAAATCCACAGTCTTACTCTATGTAAAGTTCTGATCTAAGGCACCCTAAGTCAGGAAGAGGCATTGCTTCTGCAGGACACCTCCTCTCAGTCACCATTTCCTAATGCTGGAATTCCTAATGAGACCCTCTCTAACTGCCAGGATTACAACTGCCCAGTGGGAGAAGGCTGCCAGCAGGATTTCATCAAGGGCAAGAGCAGAGATGCCCATCCCTGTCCACCATTGAGACTTACTCAAGCGAACTTGAAGTCTGCAAGCCAAGCCCTATCCTTACCTGGACGCTGAGGGAGCTCCCTTACTGTCCAGAAAGAGGCAGGAATTAAAAGAAAAAAAGCTCATGCAAAGCTTTAGTAGATACTAAAGAGGACAGCAAGAACTAGGACTGGATAAGAAGACTGACCCAAAGAAAGCACCACACAGACCTTGGGGCAGTCACTCCTCTTCACAGGCTAAAGCGTATCTAGCCTGTGATGTACCTCGGTGCTGATAAAGCTGTGGCTTCTACAGTGAGAGATGGGTGCTGCTGAAGAATGATATTTTAATCTAAGCATTGGTGCCCCAGAGTTTTTGCTGACTTCTCATTATGTAGGCATGTTCTGCTAAGTCCATGCCTGCTTGGTTGACCTGTATCTCCAGCCCCTCTCCCCTTCCTGGATGTCCAAACTCTTAACCACATGGTTGGACTTTCTAGTGTGGCCGGTCCCCACCCTAGGACAATCCTGATGGCTACCCCACCCTCTGTCATCTCCTGAGCATAGCTATCATGAATAACAAATATACTCCCATCACTCAGGAAAGCCAAAGGATTTAGAAATTACCACCCCCTCCCCACTCCAAGAACTGCGGTCCAAATTCCTTACTATATAATCTTCTTGGTTAAATTTATTCCTAGGTGTTTTAGATGCTATTGTAATGGGATTGTTTTAATGATTTCCCTCTTTTTTTTTTTTTTTTAATTGCATGGGCAGGCATTGGGAATTGAACCCGGGTCTCCAGCATGGCAAGCGAGAATTCTGCCACTGAGCCACCGTCACACCACCCTTGATTTCCTTTTCAATTACTCATTTCTGTTGTATAGAAGCATAGCTGTTATATAGATATCTCTTTTCAGTTTTTGGTGTATTTGAAAGGCTAAAGGGAAGTACCTGAAATTAGTAGAGCTGTGTTCCAGTAGCCTTGTTTCTTGAAGATGTTGCATGAAGATATAATGTTTACAATGTGATGGTGTGACTATGAAAATCTAGTGTCTGATGCTCCCTTTATCTAGGGTATGGACAGATGAGTTAAAAATATGGATAAAAGAAACAAAGAAATTGTAGGGGGAACAAAGTTTAGACTATATGGGATAGATGGCAATACTAGTGGTGAATGAGAGGGAGGGGTAAAGGGTATGGCATGTATGAGTTTTTTCTGTTTTCTTTTTATTTCTTTTTCTGGAGTGATGCAAATGTTCTAAAAAATGATCATGGTGATGAATATACAATTATGTGACAATATTGTGAGCCATTGATTATACACCATGTATGGAGTGTTTGTATGTTAAGAATGTTTGTGTTTGTATGTTATTTATCAATAAAATATTTTTTTAAAAAGAAATATAACTGATTTTTATGGATTAATCTTGTATTCTGCAACTTTGTTGAATTCATTTATTACCTCTAATAGCTTTTTTGTGGATTCTTTAGGATTTTTTTTTTTTAATGTATGTACAGGAGTCATCTGCAAATAGAGATAGTTTAACTTCTTCCTTTCCTACATAGAGGCCTTTTCTTATTCTTATTTAATTGCTGTGGCTAGAACTTCCAGTCTAATGTTGAATTAGCAATGGCAAAAGCAGACATCCTTGTCTTGTTCATAATGTTAGGGGGAGAGTTTTCTATCTTTTACCATTGAATTTAATTTTAGCTGTGGGTTTTTCATAAATACTCTTTATCATGTTTAGAAAGTGCTCTTCTATTCCTAGTTTTCTGAGAATCCTTATCATGAAAAGGTGTTGGATTTTGTCAAATGCCTTTTTTGTATCAATTTAGATGATCATATATGTGGATTTCTTCCCTTTTGTTCTTAATCTAGTGTAATACATTGAGTTTCTTTTGTTGAGCAATCCTTGCATTCCTAAGATAAATTCCACTTGGTCATGGCCCATAATGCTTTTAATTGTTCCTTTTTTTTTTTTCTGAAAAGCAGTTCTTTGTATGAGTATGCCAGATTTTGTGTATTCATTCATCTCTTGATGGACATTTTAGTTGTTTCTAATTTTTAGCCATTATAAATAAAGCTGCTGAAAACATTTGAGTGTCTTTATATGAACATCTGCTTTTATTTGTCTTGCATAGATATACCTAGAAGCTGAACTGCTAGGTCATATGGCAACAGTATGTTTAAGTTTTTAAGAAATACCAAACTTTTTTCCAAAGTGGCTGTCCCATTTCACATCTCCTCCAGCAATGTATGAGAGTTCCAGCTGCCTCACATTTTTGTAAACACTTGATATTGCCAGTCTTTTTTATTTTAGCCATTCTAGTGGGTATATAGTAGTATCTTACTGTGGTTTTTATCTGCATTGTCCTGATAACTTATGATGTTCCATATCTTTTCATGAACTGTATGGCCTTTTGTCTATCTTCTTTTTTTTTTTTTTTGATGTGTTTGTCTGTAATATTTTAAATTTTTAAATTGTACCTTGAATATTGTTCAAATAATACAAGTCGAACAGTGTTATCAAAATATCAATGACCATGCAAAACAGCAACTAAAAAATTCTTTCTCCGAATCACCAACTTTTTTCTGATCATGCTGTTTTCAGAGACTCCTCTTTATGGTGTTGCTGCCACTACTTCATCATTTCAAGTTCTATATATTTTCACTGATTACTCCTTATGGTTAGGTCCTTTCTGTCTCTCCACACTGAATTGACTTACCTATTTATGACATAATACTGCGTTTTGTTGAATATACGTGGATTGCATACCTGTTCGCATTTGTACAAGATGAAAACTTTACAAACCTGTGTTCCTAGGAAACTGCTTAAAGTTCAGGGATTCTATAACCAGATTCATTTTTCTGGAGGAGAGGATGATTATAGATGAGATGGAAGAAATTGCTAAAGGCAGGATGGGATTAGAGAAACATTTTCTCAGTTAGAAATCATAATTTTATGCTCAGGGTATTCTTGTTAGTTCTTGACACTACTTTTGGATATAATTACCCTTCACCCCTATTGAAGAGGAAACTAAACTGCCAAGGGATCAAGAGTGGGCAAGAAATTGGACGTGAGTGTTCAGCCAGACTGCTGTTGGTGAGCAGTCAGGCTGAATTGCTGGTGAGTCTGGGATAGGGGGCAGGAAAACTGAAGGGATGAAGAATTGAGGAACCAGCATGCTGGAAGAAATTGAGGAACTTGCCAAGATTTATTAAGGGAGAAAAGTGTGAGTTATGCAAATGGTGAGAACTTGACAAATACAGCTCAAGTGAGGCTAAATTGTTCTGATAATGATGATGTATAGCCAGCCAAGACTTGGCAAGATTATACATTCCAAGTAGTTACTGATTAACATTACGGAGGAAAAGGAGTATTTATCACAGTTTTGTGGGAATAAACACAGAGCCAAAAATATTAAGTTTAAGAAAACTAAGAGAATATCAAGGAAGGAAACAAAGAACTTTCGAAACTTGTTTGACTCTGGTCTAGCCTTCCAAGGGTAGCAGTGATTATGACTCTAGAATTCGATTATCAGGGAGATACATGCCTCTCCTTGGGTCACTAGTTAGAGATTGACATTTTATGATTGTCCTGGGATGCTCCTGGTGATTCTGAAAAGCTCTAGAGGACCTCTAGTGTTTTGGCCTGTGTGGTAGTTAGGTTCAGATGTCAGCTTAGCCAGGTGATGATGCCCTGTTGTCCTGTTTCTGGGAACCTGTCATTAGTGTACAAAATTCATCTATGGCTGATTAGTGCCTTCCATAATGAGTGAGGTTTAAGTTAATTAGCTGGAGGCTTGAAAGAGAGAGGTCAGAAGGGAGCTCAAGGCAGCCCAGGCAAAGCAGCTCAGCTTACCTCATCTCAGCACTGCTGTTTGGAGATGCAGAAAGGAATTACCCTGGGGAAAGCTGTTGGAACCCAGAAGTCAGAAGAGAAGGCCAGCAGACATTGCCCTATGCCTTCCTGTGTAACAGAGAACCTCTGTGGAACTATAGGTTTTTAACTAAACGAACCCCCTTTTATTAAAAGGCAATACATCTCTAGTGTGCTGCATTCTGGGAGCTATAGCAGACTAAAACAGTGTATTAGGAAACTATTTCTCCTCCAAAAAATGCAATCTCTGGGGTTGTCAGTCTGTCTACTAATTTCCACTCCAAGAAATGTATATGTGTATCCCCAACTTCTGGGTCAATTAAACTCCGGGTCTAAAGGCTTTACATATATTAACTCATTTTAATCCTCCTACCAACTATATGAGGTAGGTATAGTTTATAGATGAGCAAACTGAGATAGAGAGGTTAAATGACTTGCCCTCCATCACACTGCTAGTAAGAGGCAAACCCAGGGTTGAATCTGGAGAGTCTGGCTCTTGCTGGCTGAAAAAAAAAAAAAAAACACAGGGAAAAAGGTTATTTGAGCTTTTCCACCCTCTAAAGTAGAGGCAGGCAAGGCAAGAGGGGATTGGGAAATGTTAAAATGATTCATCCACGATGCCTGCCAAATCCATCTGGTCAGTTTTCTCTTCTATTATTAACTGGTATACTCCTGCCACTTGTGGTTTTGTATATGATTCAAACGTTCTGCAACATCACTCTCATTGCTTCGTGAACCTACATCTTTTACAAGATTTGCAAATGACGTCACTGCAATCTTTGTAGCCATAGTATCATCTGAAAAGGGCAGATACATTTCCAGAATCTGACAGCTGATGAGCAATTGACCGCAGGTCTTGATTGATGGCTGGTGTAGGTAACTGTGCTTGAGGAGGCATGTTTGAGCAGGGGATGATTTTTATGAAAGGGAAGCTCAGGAGGCTATTTTGTTTGTTTGTTTGTTTTGCATGAAGCAGGCACCGGGAATTGAACCCATGTCTCAGGCATGGCAAGTAAGAACTCTGCTGGTTGAGCCACCATGGCCCACCTGAGGCTATTTTTCGTATTATAATATTTTATATTCCTTCATAGCCCAGTTCCTTGTATAATGAATATTTAAAAATAAGAGCCCCCTGACTACAGTGCAAATATCTTAATCCTTGATTCTCTCCCCAGCCCACATCGGCTTTAAGGAGGATAATCAATGAATGCAGATAACATCAACAATGACATCAAGAAAAGTCTGTGCATCTGAGGTCCCACTGGGTCCCACTCAGTCTTCCAAGCTTCCACTGCCCATGGGGAGTGCGGTGGCCATCAAAGTTTTCCCGTGTCAGCTACATCCACGGCTGTCCTTCTGCTTCACTTCCCACTGCGGCAGCCCCCGAACCTGCTCACTGCGGCAGCCTGACCTGTGACATACATGGACAGCCTTGTCCCTATGGATGTTGACCAAGGTTGCTTGTTGAGCTGCTGGTGCTTCTGTCTTTAGGTGGAAGATCTCTTCCAACAACATTTCACAACTCTTTTAAATTTTTTAAGACATCCTGTTACGGTTGCCTCTCCTGCGACTCCAGAACATGCTGAGGCAACTCCCGGGTTTGGTTTGGAAGAAATTTCTGTGGGACCAGACAGCATCTTCCTTCAAGATAATTAAAATTGAAATCCAGACTCTTACACAGATATAGAAATGAATAGTGTTAAAGATTTTATTCTACTCATTAATCAATGAGGGAGTCAGACCTGCATTATAATCGAAGAACAGACATATTTTTGGATCAGAAATATTGAAACGAATGTGCAAATGGAGGCAAAACTGGTTTTTCCATAGGGGTTAGGGAAATCAATTTGACCTCTATCTGACAAAACACAATTTGCATGTCTCTAAGGGTCATTTTGCATTGCTATCAGATATTTACAACCTTAAGAGTTGCAAAGTAGCTCAAAGGCAAGGAAAGAGTGGAATTAGAACACCTAGAGGTCTGGCCTCTGGACTTGTTTATTTTTGCATGGAAACACAAATTACTTTCTACAAATTCATAGGGGCCCTTTATTTAGGGGGCACCATTCACATTGGGATAGCGTTCATGCTAGGGCCCCTGGGATTACTTTTAGCTGCAAAATAATTTTTCCCTTGTTCCTCTCAGAGTCATTTGAACCTCATGTAAACTGGGGCCCAAGTGGGCTGTCACGGCCTGCCTGAGTCCCTGTATGGGGCATGTAGGTAAGGCCACCTTTGGGACTCTGGCTAGAGTGATAGATACTTTTCTTGAAGCATCTCCAAAGGGTCATGGACACACAGCGCAAGGGTAACCAGAGATTTTGGGACCGTTGAGGCCATGGAATTCTATGTGGCTATGGTGGGTGGAAAATAAGTGTTCAGTAGTGCAGGCAAGTTTAAGGAATGGTACTTAGTTTTGTATTACTGGATTGGAGAATGGCAAGCTCATGGATTGGTAGGCAGAAGCTACAGGAAAGGAAGGGGCCAAGTTGTAAAGTGTCTTCTGTGTATAGCTAAGTGTTAGGTCTCAGAGAAAGAACATATAAAAGGGACTTGTTCCTCAGACGTGACACTAAGGAGTTTGGGTTTGATCCCAAAGACAATAAAGAGCACGTTTTTGAATAGGTCAGTGAAGTGATCTGGGCTGGGTTTTAATCAGATAACGGAAGGACACACCGGTGGTGGGGAAACTCTGAAGGTGTTTCAGGAGATGGTGATAGCAAGGTGGAATGGAGAGATGGTAACGTGTTGGCTTGTGAAATTGTCCTGAGTAAACAGAAAAGACTTTTAGAGAATTTTCTGCTATCACAAAGAAAAGCTTTTCACTCTTCTTTTCAAAATACTTCCAGGTTTGCTTTCCTCTCCTCATACGTGTCTCCTGTGGCTTCTACCCAAAACCCCTCAGCAAGGAGAACATTCAGCTTTCCTCTGTCCAATGCTGCCCACATCTGAAATATTTAAAAGGGCTCATGCTCTGTGTAAAGACTGATACAGTTTTCAGGAATTCATGGTCTCACATGGAGAATAATCCCCTCAAAGTAAGGTGGTTGATTTTATTTGGGCTATTGAAATAGAGAGACTATCTCTTATCCAAATACCAGAGTCTCTTGGCAGGGTTGTTTCACATTAGACTTTTATAGGGAGGAATAGACAAGGGGGTGCTTTTACAATAAGGATTGTTTTTATAATCAGGGAGCCTCAAGGTCAGTTAGCTGAATAAGAAACATTTATCTCTGTGTCAAGCAGTTTGGGGAGGGATAAACAGTTCAGGAACCATTTATGAGACAAAAGAATAGGAATTTGAAGGGTCTGTCTGGCCTTGCCATATGTAAAACCTGGGAGTCTTATCTAAATCATAGGAGGAAGGGTGGTTCTTTACTGTAAGCCAGTTCCTATAACACAAAAAGGTAGGGAATCTCAGAAAACAAACCAGATTAATAGTCCCTGTTTGCTTGGATTTAGGTACAGTTTAACATTGTCAGAAATTATGGATTTATGGATAAATCAGTGGCCTGGCCCAAGTGTAATAAAAATATAGCATGTCCAGGAAGAAGTTGGAGTGCAGCTATCCCCACCCCCAATATTGCAACTCACAACTTCACAGGGATTAAGAGGTCAAATGCTTTCTATGTGTCCTAGGCAGGTCCCCTTCATGAATGGGTAGTGGTAGGAAGCACGACACCCTGGAAGCAAGTGCCCCATTAAAAGGGGGAAAACATTCCTCAGCTCCACATCAGCTAAAGTGCTCCCAAGGTGGAAGGGGCTTCTACTTTATTAGAGAAGAAGAGAAATCAGATTTTTAAGTGTAATCTCCTAATGAAGAAAATTGAAGCTAAAGCACATCAGGAAAATGACAGACCACAAGTTTACAACCTCAGATCTAGAGATTTCCAAGTTACAAACTACCTTGGTCTCACTTAAGTACTTGCAACAAACAACCCTGGAAGGAGGGCAAAACAGCAATTATTAATTGTAAATCACTCTTGGTCACATAGCTGGTAAATTGCTGAAGCCCAGTTGGAAGTCAGTTCTTAACTGTTCCTGCTAGGTACCACAAGGCCCTCTTTAGAGTCTGGTCCCAAGTTGTCTCTTCTATAAACAAAAAATGGTGGGAGGATAGGGGATGATGTATGGGATAAGTGTCATTTTCTTTTTCAATTCTAAAATTCTGGGCAGCTTCTGTAATTCCATTTGCAATTCCACAGAAGAATTTTTGCAGGTTTGTAGGTGTATCCTAGCACATTCATTTTTAAAAATGAGTAGTTATATTCACACTTCAGCTGTACAGCTGATTTTTCAGAAGCTGATGACTACCATATTGCAGAATTTGAAATGACAGAACCTTAAAAGGATGAAGGACCAGAAAATGAGTAAAAGTTCTATTGGGTCAGTTGGCCAAGGCACAGTGCAAAAATTAATTATAAATGGTTCATTAAGTTAACTTTTATTTTATGATCAAGATAAAAAGTCAAACTGAAGATGGCTAGAGGGAAAATAAGATTTGATTTCCAAAAGAGTCCATTCAGTACATACGGGGTAGCAAATACCTTCCCAGTTAATTATCTTATTTGCCAATTGCAATCGAAGATCCTAAGAATGCCTCAAAGAAAGGTGTTCTTTTAAAAAGTATATTTCATCAAATGGAAACTTTTTGTGTTCTCTAGTTTCACAGAAATTTTAGGGTTAACTGGTGTGACAAGATAATGCTACTAACTCAAATGGTTTCCATTTTCCTTTTGCCCTGCTTATCTAAAAGAATTTTACATTTCTATAGTTTGTGAGTAAAAGACTAGAAGTTTGATAATCTGGGAAGACAGCCAAGAAATGTCATCCTCTGAAAAACATTGACTGACTTCTGAGGAAATAACACATTTAAGTGATGAATGGTAAGTGGGAAGCAGCTGAGATGCAAGCAACATTTCTCAAAGCGAATTGTAAATAGAAACCTTCTGGAAAGAAAGAGTTACATGGTCAAATAATTACGGTAGATACTTGATTAAATCAAATTTAAACACATTTCTTCATTGCAGGACCTCTCAGAACTTAAATATGCTAATGTACTTCTAAGAGACACTATAGAGTGCAGCATTTTCCAAATGCATTTGACTACAGAAATCATTTTAAGAAGTGAAACCTATTTTGGCAAACTCCATTCTAGACTGTTTACTTAATTTCAATAAAGGATTCAGAATATCTGTTTATTTTTACTTATACAGATGAACCCAGGCCTCTGGAATTGTAAAATGTATCATTATGTGCATCACAGTCTGAGAAGGAACCTGAAAAGGAGAGCTGGATAGTAGAAAGAATTTGTCCCTGGCTCCCCAAGTGTTTCTTTAGTGACCTCAGGATAAGTTACCAAAAGCTAGCTACACATTCCATAGACACCATAAGGTTTTTGTTTCTCCATCTTTATTAGCCAGGGTTCTTTAGAGAAACAGAATCTGCAGGAATATCTGTAGATATAAAATTTATAAAAGTGTCTCACATAACCATGGGAACATAGAGTCCAAGGTCTGTAGGGCAGGCCACAAGCTGGTAACTCTGAAGAAGTGCCTGAACAAACTCTCAGGAGAGGCTGGCTGGACAACTGTAGGAATGGAAGAGCCCAAAATCCATAGGGCAGGCTGTAAGGCTGGCGGCTCCAGTGAAGGGTCTGGATGAACTCCGCAGGAGAGGCTCGCCCGCTGAAGCAAGAAGAGAAGCTGCCTCTTCTGAATCCTCTTTAAAAGCCTTCCAGTGATTAAATTAAGCATCACTCATTGCGGAAGACAATCCCCTTGGCTGATTACATATGCAATCAGCTGAGGATGCAGCCGACGTGATCATGATTTAATTCTATGAAATGTCCTCATAGCAACAGACAGGCCAGCATTTGCCCAACCAGATAAATGGGCACCACCACCTGGCCAAGGTGACACATGAACATGACCATGACACCATCCCAGCCCTTCTTGAACAGGCTTTCCAGCAGAAATGCCTTCCCAAATGGAAGTTCCAACTGGTAAGAACTGGCTTCCTAGCCACACATAGCAACCCAGTTTCTTTGGCGATTATATTTCTCTAAGACAATTAAAGCATCCATCTCCCAGTTTGTGAATGAATCTCTTGAATATTTGTCTAAAGTTGCTCAGTCTCCCTAGTCCTAATCATACCTAACTGCATGCATAAAATTCAGTTCTTCAACTATCAGAGCTGGGAACCAGATATTGCCTCTATGGTGTCTCTACCAGGGGAGCCAAGGGGAAAGGAATTGTCTCTGATTGAAGGTCAACTGTGCAGCAGGGATTACATACATATAACAATGGTTCTATCAGTCAGAGGGAGAAACACTTAAAGAGATGTCAACCCACTCCAATTTAGGTATAGGGTTGCCAGCAAAAGCATGGCTCACACAGGCTCTGATGGAAAGATGTTTTACCCACAGAACAAGGTCAGCTTCACTGGTTCCCCATAGTAGATGGGTCTCAATCCATGGCCAAGCAGGCAGACATTCTCCAGACAGTACCCCTTTAGTGCTTATGCACAAAAGTGGAGGAAGTCTGTTCTCTCCCCGCCAGGGACAGATATACCACTAGGGTGTGAGCTGGATGTCATAAAACATGCCCACAGAGTCAGACTGTCTCAGTGAATATTTACATTAGCTCAGGACTGTAGGGGAGGGAAAGTACTGGCTGTCCCCTTTTCTATTAGAGGTGTGAGCTTTATCCTGCTGGGCCAACAGACCCTGGTTCTGGGCACAGAATGCATTTGTGGGTACCAGGGCAAGGTGGCTGGCTGCATTAGGTCTGTGTCCTGCCATGGGCTCATGTGTCCTGGACTTGCTAGACACTCTACATCAGCATCATCTCATGCACTCCTTAAAACATCTCTTAGAGATAAAGGTACTATTATTGCCTCTAGTTTATAGATGAGACAATTGAGTCCTTAAGAAAGTACTTGGCATTGTCATACAAAGAGGAAACCACTTGAAGCTTCCTATGCTCTTAACTGCAATGCCACATACAGTTTATGTGATCTCACTTGGTTTCTGCAACACTTTGAGACAGGTCTGACTAATCCCAGTGTGGGGATGGGGAAAATAAAGCCAAGAATTGCCAGGGATGCAAGGTTAATAAGCAGAGACTAGATTATTAACTAGTCTCTCTGACTTAAAAAACCACTAGTAGGTACTTCATGTAAAAAGAGTTTTTTAAAATAAAAATTTCTTTTTAAAACAGTTTTAAATATATTGAAAAATTATGAAGAGAGTACAAAGTTCCCATGTACCTGACATCCAGTTTCCCCCATACTCAACATCTTATGCTAATAAGGTACATTTGTTACAATTAATGAACTCATATTGGTGCATTATTAGCTAAAGTTCACACTTTCTTTTTCCTCTGATTTTCCTTAGTTTCTCCATACCACCCTTTTTCTCTTCTAGGATCCCATTATATTTAGTTGTCTGTCTTCTTAGGCTGATGACTGGAACTTTCCTTGTTTTCGATGATCTTGACTGTTCTGATATTTTGTAGAATTTTTCTCATGATTAGACTGGGGTTATGGGTTTGGGGGAGGAGGAGCACAGGGTTAAATTGCCATTTGAATGATATCGCATCAAGTGTACAAACTGTCAGCATGATATAAAGATTAGTGTTGAATCGGATCATCTGGCTGAGGTGGTATTTATCAGGTGTGTCCACAGTAAATACATAGAATTTTTTTACCTGCCTTTTTTACCCTTGGTATTACCTCATTCCCACATTTCTATATAGCAGCAGCCTCAGCCCCTGCTCTTTTACAATAACTCCACATCACCATTCCATTGTGTTAATGTACTGGGAGGCAGCTGCTTGTCATACTATTATTTAGGGGAGGTGTTCTTGCTTTTGCTTCATGGGTGAGAGCATGTGTGTGTGTGTGTGTGTGTGTGTGTGTGTGTGCAAGCGCATGCATGTAAAATGGAGTAGGCAGCTTGTTGGAGAGTTCTTTAAACCTGTCCAAGGGCTCTGCTGACCAAAGGAGTTGCAACCGAAAGGGCTACTGGGCTGGGTTTGAGCAAAGAGGGTAGTAACCAGGTCGTCAGGATGAAGCATTAAGAAGAGATTGGAAGTTTGGGAAAAAACCTTCTGAGCCTTGGTTTTCTTAATGGTAAACTAATAAAGTGGAGGAGTTGGATTCTGGAAGTGCAACCGTCCTTTCCCAGTCTGAAACCAGGTTATCTGGGATCCCCAGGTAGGAAAAGAAGGCTGGTGATCTTCCTGCAACAAGGTTATTTTGGTAGTAGTTGATTACAAGCTAAAGTATTAAAAGAATCCTGATTCCTGGTCCCGGCAGGCATTTCTTTGGACAGAGTCTCTTATTCATTGTCAATGTAAACATTTCTTGTGGGAACAGCTCCTGCTTGTTGCTTTGCCCTCACTTGCTTCCTCACAGAAGCTCTGTCCTGTTTCTTCTTGTCTCTGCTGCATCTTCTTGCTTGCTCCTTTGGATCCTGTGGTGAGACAGACTAAAGCAGCTTATTGTTTATCCTTCGGGAGGGTTTTTTGTAAATCCAGGTGGGAGCTTACCCAGATTCATAACCCTCTTTTTAGCCCAAATTGTCTTAACTTCTGCACTTATTTTAGGGTAAAAGTCAAAGTCCAAAAATGTTCATTCTTGCTTTGTGAACTTGGGGAAATCGCAGTTCATTTTTCCATAACCTCAGTCATTTGACACAAAATAAGACATCTTTGTGAAATATCTACTTGCCGAGACATTTTGGTTTTTCAAATTTCTTTAATTAAATGCTATCCTTAACTAAATCGCCCTGAGCATTACTGCAACTCTAGCCTGTTGCAGTATTTCCTTTTTTGACAAAGTATCCTTTACTATTTTTTATATAACAATTAACTTTTGCAAGTTAGCAACTTGCTCGCTTATAATAGGCACTGAATGTGCTAACTATTGCCTCTGGGTGGAAAAGGAAAAATCTAGGAGCATATCTTCATGCCCGGATTTGTCTTGCACTCATTTTCCCTCCTTAGAAACTGAAAACTGAAGTTATTCTTGTATGAACTTTTCCTTGTTTCTCTGTAGCCCTGGTTAAAAGAAAACAACTTTCATTTTGTATCTTGTCAATTCCTCTGGGTTTACTTACATCAGCTTTGGCTGGGTTTATGTTTAAAATATTTTTAGAGGGGTAAATAATTTATTTGAGAGCTAGTGGAGAAAGGCACTTAAAAATTTAAACTAATGAGTGGATTTGAGAGAAAGGATATTATTGAGAACCAAGATACATAGCTTAAAGAGGAGGGAGTGCTTCCCCTTTCAAAAGCGAAAGTAAATGTCATTTTTGTGTCACCTTCATACATATTAATTATTTCATGGGTCTTCTTTGAGTATAACCACACAGATGTATGTCTGAATAAGTAAATATGCCTTTAGAATATTGGCCAAAAGAAACTCTTTCAAACTTTGATACTAGCATGTTACTTATGTTCATATCACATAATTGTGAACAGATTCACTAGCTCATTAAATAATTAAATGCCATTCATACACAATTTCCACAGTTCCCTGGGATTTTGAGAAATTGACCTTGATTTTTTCCTACTTTCATTTTAATCTAGATTCATTATCTTCTACCATGATAAAGTCTAGAATTGAAAGTGCTTATACTCAACAAAGCTTTCCATTTTCTAGCAATTTTCATTCACTGGGCCTAGCTTCAGAGTTTCCCCAAAATATTCTTATTGACTTTACAGTAAAAAAAACAAACAAACAAACAAACAAAAACGAGGCTCTGAATGAAGATTTCTTCCAGGGCACTCGGGAGAAGAGCTAAAAACAAAAAGCAGGTGGCTTGTTTGGACTTAGCTGTAAGCTGCAGCGGACTTTAGCTGGGCATCAGCCAGGCTTCCAGCAGGCACCCCTGGAACTGGGAAATTAGAGTTCGTGCCCTGCCCTTTGTCCTGGGGAATTTACAATTTAGCATGCTCTGCCTCTCATTTTAATGTTATGACTTTTGGATATATTATTTGTTTGGAAAGAGTCCCAAAGGCCCAAACTGTTGAAAGACAATTGAGTTTGCTCTCTCTTATACTTGGGAATCTGTGAAAGGATAAAAGATGCAGTCAAAATCTGCTTAATGCAAGGATTTGGCTAGAACCTGGCAAAAATGTGGGGTGGGAGAGTTGATCTGTAGTTGTCCTTTTCCTTCTGTGCCATCCTACAGACATGGGTGCTTTCAGCTTGCCTTCTCCTTTTCCTCTGCAAGTATGGCCAAACCTGTCCTCGTATCCCCAGACTCTAAGGTGTCAAGGATTGATAGACATCTGCTCAATTTGTTTCCCCTTCTGAGGCTGGGGATGTCATACCTGTCAGAACTCCCTAAGTGGCCTTTTTTGTTTTTCCCTTGGGTAGCCTTTTCAAAAGACAGGTTCCTGATGTCAGCCTGGAAGTTCCAAATTCGATCTCCCTGGAATGGAGTCTGGGAATTTATAATTCAAAAAGAATCTCAGGTGATTCTGATGCACAGCCTGGTCTGAGGACCAATGTCTCAAGGAATGTTGTATTTGGATGCCAAAGAGATAAAGCTGAGAAGGCTTCTACCAGCTGGTCTGGGAGAGATGAAAAAAAAGGGGGGAATATTTGTGTGACATGGGCTCTAGTTTGCTGGCTGCTGGAATGTGATATACTAGAAACAGAATGGCTTTTTAATAGGGGGAATATATTAAGTTGTAAGTCTACATTTCTAAGGCTGTGAAAATGTCCTGAATAAAGCAAGTCTATAAAAATGCTCCAAATAAGGCACCAACAAGAGGTTGACTTCATTCAAGAAAGGCCGATGAAGTTCAGGGTTTCTCTCTCAACTGGAAGGGCACATGGCAAACATAGCGACATCTGCTAGTTTTCTCTCCAGGCTTCTTGTTTCATGAAGCTCCCCCAAGGCCGTTTTCCTTCTTCATCTCCAAAGGTCTCTGGCTTTGTGGACTCTCGTGGTTCTCATGGCTCTTGGGATTCTGTCAAAAAATGTTTCCTCTTTAAAAAGATTCCAGTAAACTAATCAAACCCACCTGGAATGGATGGAGTCACATCTCCCTCTAATCAAAGGTTAATACCCACAACTGGGCATATTGCTTGATTAGAGATAATGTAATCAAGTTTCCAACCTATAGTGCTGAACTGGGATTAAAAGAAACAGCTGCCTCCACAAGCTGGATCAGGATTAAAATATTGCTTTTTTTTTTTTTTTTTACATGGGCAGGCACCAGGAATTGAACCCAGGTCCTCAGGCACAGCAGGCAAGCGTTCTTACCTGCTGAGCCACCGTGGCCCGCCCAAAATATTGCTTTTCTAGGGCACATAATCCTTTCAAACTGGTAAAACAAGTAACAAGGACAGATCTCAATTGTATTTATGTATACATAAATTGTGCATATATCATTGCAAATTAAACTGTATAACAATAATAATATCCACATGTAAAAGTCAAAGATACAGATCAATGTAAAATGAAAAGTAATTCCCCCAGCCCACTCATAGTCAAATCGCCTTTAGGAACTTGCTTATTCTCTCCAGGCAGAGGCTTTCATTCCTAACTGCAATCTATGGAGAAATGGCCCCTTCCCCCAAACCTACTGACACAATACTAAGGGATGGAATTTGAGCAGATATATATATATATATACTACAGTTAATTCTGATATGCAGCTAGATTTGAGAACCTTTGATTAGTATGCCTCTTTATTTCTTATTCATGAGGTTATCAGATACTTGGATTTTTGCTGGGTATCTTTATTTTTCCTCTAAGACCCTTCAAAATTCTGGGCTCTCCTCTTGGTCTCTAGGGAAAACCACAAAATCTAGGCAAGAGACTTCTCCTACAGCTGTTCATGTACAATATTAGAGCTTTTTGGCCCTACAGGAAGCACTGTGCTGAAAATATTTGTGAAAATGTGGTTGTGAAATCATGGTAATAGCAACAACATCAAAATAATCAAAAGAAAAGAAAAAAATACCCATAAGCCCCTCCATCCACACCAATAAATCACCCTGCTTACATGTTTCCTGTGATTTTTTTTTCCTTGTCTATGAAAGCATGTATGCATAAACAATGGAAAAGTTGATGTGATTTTCCAGTATATCTTTGTGTCTCTCTGAGATGAGACCAAAACCAGGAAAGAGCGAGTGTTTCCAGATGCTTAAACATTTACCCTCAAATAATTTGGTTTGAGACTTTTTAAAGAAATCAAAGTTCTTTCTAAACATTTTTCTACCAGAAACAAAATGTGTTGCCCTGTTTTACTCTCAACCAAGCCACTTAAAATCTCCAAAGAATACATTTTAAAATTCTTTCGACGTATCATGTTTTCCAGAAGTTTCTCTCAAATCTACCTTCTTCCCTTTTATGAGAAGCTCATGAAATATGAAGCAACCACGGCATATTGAAAGCGCTGTCTTGTAGTGTGCAGCTCTGAATTTGGATTATTTTAGGCATTTCTTTTCTGATCTAATTTTTCATCAATTCGTTTGTCTGAAGGTCCTGGCAGATGATAGTGGCAAATAAAGATTTTAAAACTTGGAATTGAAATGTTCTTGATTATTTGAAATAATAATAATTATTATTAGCACCCCTCATTATTGGAGTGTGCAGTTTGTGCTTTATTATCTTTAAACATATGGCCAAGGAACTTCGTAGACCTGCAGGGCTTTTTAGTAATGTGAGCCCTCTGTGATTCCCTCAGGTTCTTTTTGGCACCCTGTTTACCTTTTACTTCATTGTTTACTTCGTGGAAAGCTTCCTGTCCTGCCTCTCCATTCCCACCCAATAAAACTCTGTTGTTTGAACCGAAGCTTTGGGGAATAAGGGATACAGGGTTATTTGGGGTCTTCTGGAAAAGGGGGAACAGGGTCAGGAATGTAAAATCTAGTTTAAGATGAGCTATTTTGTCTCCTGTATCTAAGACGGAGCGCTTTGGAAGCTGGAGCTATAATACAAGAGATGATACATTTTATGAGAGAAATAATCTCTGATTCATGTGGAACTTTACTAACATAAAACCATGCCCTTTAGAAAATCAAACTGCACACAGATATGTTTAAGAATTTATAAGAACATTCTGAGCTCAGACTTTTAAAAACAGTGGGTGAGATTAATCGAATACTGGTTTTTATAAATTTACGGGTGTGTTTCCTTGGCTGCTTGCCCAATAAAAAGCGCAATTTTTATTTGGTAAATGGTCCTTGGCATCCAGTAAAAATATCTTTAATTATCAGTGGCTTGGATGTTTTTTGTTGCTGTGCCCTATACAGCAGGCATTTATAATGTTACCTTTCAGGCTAGTAATAGGAAAATACTATTGCCATGCCTATGCCTGTATTTATTTCACTTCAGATTCATAACTAGTGGCTTCTTTTAGGAAAAATAATAATGTTTTATAAAGTTATCTGTCAGTCTCTTTGATTAAGGAAAAAAAAACCTAGTATAGTGTAGCTTCATTCATATACTTGTCTGAAAATTTGTTTTAACTTCATCTTTGTGATTGACATTTATTTTGAATGGATAAAAAGGAATGAAATACTCTATGTAAAAGCAAAGAATATGTTTGTAAAGCCTCATACCATAAGCATTTTTAGAGCACCTACTGAGACCTGCGGAGGCTGCGGAGTAGCCTGTATAGTCAGGGGGATGGCGGGGTGGGGGTGTAGGTACAAGAGGGCCCTCCCACTCCAGTGTCCTGCATCAGTATGCCTTAAAATTAAAAATCCTTTTATTTCTATGACTGAGTCGGGGGTCCCCAAACCCACCCACAGACTGGATGGTTTGCTAGTAGGACTCACAGGCTCAGAAAAACCATATTCATGGTTCTGGTTTAGTACAGCAATAGATATATAGGTTAAAACCAGCAAAGGGAAAAGGCACAGGGGGCAAAGTCCAGGAGAAACCAGCCACAGGCGTCCAGGTGTGCCCTTCCAGGGAAGTCATGTGGGAATGTGCTTCATTCTCCCAGCAGCGGTGTGTGACAACAACTATGAAGTGTTGTCCACCGAGGAAGCTCACCCAAGCCCTGGTGTCCACGGATTTTATTATGGGGATCAGTTGTGTAGGCAGGCAGCACCCCCATGTGACTGACAGGTACTCAGACTCCCCACCTCCCCCAGCAAAAACAGATGTTTACTATAATCACGTTATTAACATAAACCTATCTGATCAAACTGGTATAGCATGGCACAAGATGTCAGGTATACAAAAACACTCTCATTAGGCAGAATATTCCAAAGGCTCAGACATTATCCCAGTGCTCAGTCGGCTAAGGACCAGTCCAGAAAATAAGGGTAAGTGTGCTAGCAATCCTGCTAGGTGTACTGCAGGATATGTCTTATTCTGGTCTATTCTTGGAGTAAAGGCAGTCATAGCACATCAATTTAAATTACAAGTGCCTCCAGAGAACTTCCATACATTCGAAGGTACATAAATTCCTGTAAGAATGCCCCTTGAGCCTCAGCAGCTAGGATGGACAGCCACTGCCCATAGCTACTTTGGCTTCCATTAAAAGTATTGAAGTAGCCAAGGGGGTTGAGGTACAATCTCTTTCTCTAAGCTGGGTCCTAGCATTATCCATCATCATTTCTTGAGTTTGCCTGACCTATCTCATGAAAGCTTCATTGTTTTCCCAAGCTAACTCTCATCCTTTGCCTTGCTGCTGGAAGAGAATTCTCTTCAGCCTGAGTCTAGTTTATACATCTTTTGCTTCTGAATGCCACTCTTAATTAAAAGCAAATTCAGGGGCGGTTGATGGTGGCACAGTGGCAGAGTTCTTGCCTGCCATGCCGGAGACCTGGGTTCAATTCCCGGTGCCTGCCCATGAAAAAAAAAAGCAAATTCAGCTTGTCCCGCAACACCTAGACTGGCTCTCACCTCCCCTAAAGTCCTGTTCTGTCTTGTGGGCAATACTGTTTAGTCCACCATGCGTGTTATTGCTGCTGTGTATCAATACCCCAAGTGTAGTTAGGATACATGTTTTGAACCCAAAACTGTTGGGTCCACCATGTTAGGGTGAAATGAGTGGCAGTAGTCACACCTAGATGTAATTTCATCTGAGTATGCCACATTGCTTCCCAGGCCCTATCTTGTCTTAGAGTAGGGCCAGTCATCAGGGGAATTTGGATCCATTGTGTGAGGCCTAATTCTTTATTTCTATTAGGAACTTATTGTCTTTTTTTCTGGTCTAACAGCTTTCCATCTGCAAAAACAAGGTTGATATGCTTTTGTGCACAGCACATGTGGCATAGCAGGTATGGCACTACTATATTTTGTCTTTTATAACCGGACACCTTTATAAACATTTGATTATCAAGGTTTATAATTACACAGTAATCGGCCTGCCAGGAGCTGTACACTGCATGGTCCTATGGCCCAGTAGGGATTAATTCCTGGCAATTCTTTTCCTAGTGACGTTCTTTGTCAAAGTCAAAGAGACTGACACATTACTAGAGTTCCATTCAGTATTTATGTTGATCCAGTTCGTCATCTTATTATTCGGCCAAAATATCTTCCAGAGTCATGTCGCTCAGGTTTGCAGTGTTCCATTTGACCTCGTCAGGTTCCTAAAGCAGGCATAGTCTTGGCAAACACATGACCTCATTCTTTTGGGTATCTGATATAATTGTACTAAATGACAATATCATTATCTTGCTCTGATATTCTCTAGAGATATTAGATTTCTTCTTGATTAACTCATTTTTTTCTTTCCTTTACCCTCAGCTACTATTTATCCTCCTTTCCACTTGTCTTGATTCTTACCTAAACGTTCCCTCTTTGGGAAGGGATGTTAGATTCAGCCACAGTGCTGGGCCGGTGGCTGGCAGCAACGCCAGGAGTAAGGGCCTCCACCTCAGTCCACCCCCATTCTTACAGGATAGGGTTGCATAGGTGTAGAACCAATGGGCTAGCTCAGGTATTAGGCAACACAGCTGCATTCACCATCAAACTGAATTTTGCCAGATGGGGTAAAAACACAATTCATCCTATCTGGTTCTTAGAGATCCCAGCATAAAGGTTTAAAGGTATAGTTACAGCTTCTTGCTTAGGAATCATCCCTACTTCTGGCAACTGTGTTGTTGCAGCCCAGGTCCCAGGACAACTGCATCAGTTGGGGAAAAAAGAAAGTTGAGGAGATGTGGGAAATAATCATATAGGCATACCAGCATCCACCCCACCCTTTCTTCCCCAGATCCCCCCAGAAAAGTGGAAGAATCTATTGAGTGAGGACCCTTCCTTGGCCCCCTCATTTTGAGCACACACTCATGAAAGGGTGAAAAATCAGCCCTTCATGCTTTTATCTCCTCTTATTTTAGACAATGAATGTTTCAATTGCCTATCTCAGTTCTCTGTAAAACCACTACTCTGAGGAGGAGATGTGTTATGGATTGAATCGTGTCCCCCAAAGAGGTACGTTCAAGTCCTAACCCATAGCCCTGTGAATGTGAATTCATTTGTAAATAGAATCTTTTAAGATGTTATTAGCTAAGATGAGGCCATACTGGACTGGGTGTGTGTGGGGGGGTGCCTATTCATTA
>PVIY010010919.1:0-23030 GCA_004026745.1 Myrmecophaga tridactyla | reverse complement strand
TGCCAAAAACTTGATTTCTGACTTCTAGCCTCCCAAACTGTGAAACAATAAATTCCTGTTGTTTAAGCCAGCTAGTCTGAATTACTTTGTTACAGAAGCCCAGGCAAGCTAAGACAATATGAAACATGATACGTTCATTGGATGTGATTACTTTTTGCCCATCATTGAATACTGTGGGCTGTAAATTATGTTCCTTGATAGGAAGAAATGTAACTTTTTATGGTGTCTTTTGTTCAGACCTTTTGCAGGGTTTTGAGTATTTGCCTCTACCACCTGGTATGCAAAGCGCAGTCCAGAGTAAGTGTTTATCCCTGTGAGGATCCATTTATAGCCTCCTAGGGCTACTGGCAGTGGTCTACTTGTCAGTTAGTATAGGGCCTTTCCCCTGGGAACTGGAGGTCTCTTTCTTGCTAGCAGATAGGATAGTTCTTGTTGGTATTCCATGCCTCAGAGCGCTCAAGAGGAGTATGTTGATGGTCATTCCATCTCTGCATTGTTGTGTCTTACCCTGACCACTCATTCCATCGACCCAAGTAACCACGTTCTGGGACCAGTCACCTTCTGATGTAGGAAAAGCCTTCTTTTTTAAATTTTTATTTTCGTGTGATTTTATTGATATGTATTATATATTCATGTACCATGCAATCATCCAAAGTGCATAGTGGTTAACAGTATCATTACTGGGCTGTGCATTCATCATCACAATCGACTTGTTTTTCCTTTTTTGTGTGAAAAATAACATATAGACAAAAAAGCAATACATTTCAAAGCACACTGCAACAATTAGTTGTAGAACAGATTTCAGAATTTGGTATGGGCTATAATTCCACAGCTCTAGGTTCTAACTACTAGCTGTTCCAAGACACTGAAGACCAGAAGAAACATCAACATAATGATTCAGCAATCATACTCATCTGTTAAACCCAACCTTCTCTATATATCTCCACCATCTCCTTTGATTTTTCTCCCACACTTTAGGGGTATTTGGGCTATGCCCATTCTAACTTTTTCATGTTGGAAGGGTCTGTTGATAATATGGGATTGGGGGATGCAACTAGTTGATGTTCTGGAGAAGCTGGACCCTCTGCATTTCAGGACTTATCTGGCCTAGGAACCCATCTGGAAGTTTTAGGTTTCTGGAAGGTAATCCTAGTGCCTGGAAACTTTGTAGAATCTCATATAAAGCCCTGGGTGTTCTTTAGGGTTGGCAGGAGAAGTTTTGGTTGGTGTTTAGCGAACTATGGTAGGTAAGAAATGTCTACCTGAAGCATGCGTTAAGAGTAGCTTCTTGACTCTATTGAACTCTCTCAGCCACTGATAACTTATTTGTTATACTTCTTTCCCCCCTATCGGTCAGGATGGGAAAAGCCTTCTTCTGATGGTCATCAATGTGTCCCACTTTAATGCACGCTTTAAATTCCCATCAACGCATGCCTTGATTTCCACGGGGCAGGGTCTCATATGGGCATTCCTATAATGTTCTAGCTTTCCATTGTCCATCTGTCTGACCATACATCCAGGCCACTTGCCACTGGTCACTTCAGACTTCAGGGTTCTTCTTGCTGTTCAATTCTTCCATCACTTCAAGGAAACACCACTGAGCTGATTTGTTTTTACTTCCTTCAAGTAGAGTTTTCCCATCAGCTGATCATAGCACAGCAACCTTCCAGACAGGATATTGTCAGTTCACCTTGAAAGTTCCATCTGTAACCAAGCAGCTTTTTGTTGGTCAATCAAGAGCCATTCATAGGGTATCACCCATATGGCAGCAGGATCCAGTAGCTCCTCAATGGATTCAAAGTTGGCCCTAGGGAAAATGAGGCTACCAGCTCCTGAATACAGTAAGTATCTCCTGCATTCCTCAGGTAACTATATTCTTTATATGTTTATATTTCCATTTTATTATGGAGCTCTTCTGGGCACTGACTTCCTTCTTAGAGTGTTTCTACAAAATTACCCAAGGCTTTATGGGTATTTCAGATTTCAAGATTATTTTATGCCCTTCATTCATAGGAGTAGTTTCAATTAATGCCCAGTAGCAAACCAGTAATTGTCTTTCAAACAAGATGTACTGTACTGCTGTGTCTGGAAATTTTCTAGTTCAAAATCCTAGTGGTCACCAGTGGGCAACACTCACAGGCTTTTGCCAGAAGCTCCAGTCTGTATAAATGCAAATTGCAGATATTTCCAAAATTATACAACTAGATAAAACAAAGCTAACAGCTCAAAGCCATTTGATTGAGCTTTTTGCCATTCAGACATAACCTGCTGTTGTTAAGGCCCCTATTCAAATACAGCCTCTGTGCAAGTAGTTTTATGGATAGGAGCTAGCAATAATCCCAGGTGTGGAACATGTGACCCCTCAAAATCCAAGCAACACAGCTAAGCGTTGTGTTTCCTGTTTAGTTCCAGGGTAGGCAATGACAGCAGTTTATTTTTAGTGGCCTGTGGAATGTCATGGGTGGCTCCTCCTCGGGTTATCTCTTAGTTACACATGTCACCGCTGCATCTGAGTCAGCCCTAGCTTGCTCTTCAGTTTCTGATGTTGTCATGGTGTCAGTGCAGTGTGTCGTCAAGTTCAGGACCTTAGCAAGCCCCAATTCCTCCTAATCAAATTATGACAGCAAGTTGGTCAATTCAAATGACCCTGTGGTGGTAAAGTAAATGTAAATTGGGATCTTTCACAATCGAAGATAAATTGTGGTTGTTCTTTCCTGAGATCCTGATTGAGAAAAAAAGTATTTGCAAGATAAATCACTGAGCACGAATTCTTTTAGCTTGTTGTATTTTTTTTTTTTTTTTTGCTCTGTTGAAACCATGTCGGGCTCTGCTGATGCTACAGGTAGTATTACTTTATTCAAGCTTTTATAATCTACTGTTAGTCTCCAAGACCCAGACACCTTTTCCACGGGCCACACAGGGCCGTTGTATACAGAATTTGTTGGTATCAGCACTCCAACTTCTAACATATTAAAGTGGTAGTCATTTTGACCACTAAATATCTAATACTGTTTCAAAGTAATAACTCCGTGGGCTTGGGCAATTATGTAGGTTCTCAGGTAGCAAATCCGATCAATATTGGCCTAAGGATGGACCTACATGCCTTCTGCTTTACAATATTGGGTATGAGATGTGTTCCCTTGTCAGATACAATATCCATCTCAATTATACATTCAGACAAAGGAACTTCCCATAAGGTCTGTTCAAACATTGCAATTTTCATCTAAACCCTACCTCGCACCCACCAACTCTTACATCACTATATCCTCCCAAGCTAATTGCATCCCCACTATGACCTCACCAAAAGGTTTTAGAATTGCAGAGCATTGGACTCCTTTGTAAGAATTCCCAGAAAAGTTTGTCTCCACCCCCTGGCCCTCTTACCCACTCATGTGCATATGGCCTTGGGAATTCCCAGCTCCGGGTCTGGTTAAGGGATACTGGCCTTTTTGTCGATCCTCATTCAGATTAATTTGCCAGACTATATCCCTAATGATTCAAGTTTGGGTTTTTCATTGACATCTTTGGCTTTAGCTTTTTAAACTCCTCCAAACTAGAGTAAATAGATCAGATTTATTTAGGCCCCTTCAATGTTGGGGCAGCCGCAGGGGCTCTCATCAGCTCACCCAACTTCTTATAGTGCTGCATTAAGATCTTTATTGCTACCCCATCAAGGTCTGTTTTATTAACCCCATGTTATAAATCATCACTTAAAGATTTCCACCCTACTGGGACAGGTCTCTTCTCTATCCCATTCATCTTTATCCATTCTTCTGTGAATCACTCTAATTTTCCTAGCATCTATAGAACACAAAAGGGGAGGTTTAGACAAGAAATCTGATATAGTTTCTTGGTCTGTTGCTTGATTTTGCAGCAGTAAGTTTGCATGGGCTGTCCATGCCGAAGGGACCCTCTTAAATTAGGGTCCCTAATTAAATTATAGCATTTACCAGGACTTGTGAGAGGGGCACATTAAGTGAATGAGTATCCTGACCACCATAAAGCCAATCCAGCATGACCTACATTTGTGACATATGTATCAGCCATGTTGTCTGGGGAGTTCCACTTAACACTTAAAGGGAGGGAAGGAAAAGTCCCAAACTCCGGATGAATGGACTTCACAGTGGCTGTGGTATTTAGATTCAGTTGTCAATTTGGCCAGGTGAACATGCCTAGTTCAGTTGCTGTGGACATGAGCCAATGGTACGTGAACCTCATCTGTTGCTCATTACATCTGCAGTTGGCTAGGAGGTGTGCCTGCTGCAATGAATGATGTTTGATTTAATTGGCTGGTGCTTAAATGAGAGACTCAACTTAGCACAGCCTAAGCAGCTCGGCATGCCTCATCTCAGCACTCGCAGCTCAGCCCAGGCCCTTGGAGATGCAGAAAGGAATCACCCCAGGGAAAGCTGTTGGAACCCAGAGGCCTGGAGAGAAGACCAGCAGAGATCACCCTGTGCCTTCCCACATAAGACAGAACCTCAGTTGAAAGTTAGCTGCCTTTCCTCTGAAGAACTAATGAAATAAATCCCCTTTTATTAAAAGGCAATCCATCTCTGGTGTGTTGCATTCTGACAGCTAGCTAACTAGAACAGTGGCTTTAATCCAGTCTACCAGGTAGGTTTCCTTTGGGAACATCCTGATGTGTGTTTGGATCATGCTCACCTTCTGAGATTGCTCAGTAGTAGCTATGGGTCCCGCATCCACCCAAGTATGCTCCTCCATTCTGCCGCATTCAAAACCAGGGAGACTGAGTTAGTCACTCTCACGATCTATTTGAGCAAACATTTTTCAGGAAGCTGATGCTATTGACACACAAAATGAGACAGCTCCTTCCTACTATTTCTCTGGTTTCAGTAGTTTCTTGGCTTTGCTTCTCGTGCCACCAGGACTACTTTTTTTGGTGACCAGAGGTTGTGGAGGTGCTATCTGCAGTCCCAGAATATTTTTCCATTGGTGGTGTCCCTGAGGCTGGTGGCCATAACGAGGACTGGCCAAAATCCAAGCACAGCACCAGGATCTGCTCCAACAGTCTCTTTTACAATCATTTTAGCTATCATAGATTAAAATAACCTAAGAATAGTGTATTTAGCTTGTTTCTCATTATTTTACATTTCCTTATGTGTCCATGAGCCGACTCCTTGGGAGGTGGATTTGTCATTTCTAAATTCCATTAATTACTTGTATCTCTGGTAACTGACCACAGCCCAGCTGCCATCTAATGGCCATTTTGTGAGATGAGACAAATATGATGCAGAGAGTTTAAGTAGCTGGCCCAAGGTCACACAGCAAGAAAATGACAGAATTTGAACCCAGTTCTATCTGACTTTATAGCCTTGTCTTTTTATTATTATTATTATTTCAGGGATTTATTTTATCTAATATTACTATTAACTACTATAGTTTTGTGGGGTTTTTTGCCTTTTTTTTTGGCAGGGAGGGGGAGCTGTAAAATATAACATATATATGCACATACAAAGAAAAGAAAGAAAAAAGCAGAGATTTTCAAAGCTGTGCCTTTAAGTATTAGCAATATTCCCTCTGATGAACACTAAGCTTAACAGAAGTTTCCCAACCCCGCTGGGCATTTCTTATATTATTCCCTGAGGATTCCCACTTTCCAAGCACACCTTTTCTCTTCTCCCTTTGGGAATGATCAGTCTACTCAATCTTGCTTGGTTTCAGATGTGAGTTGGGGGCCAGGAACGTCCTCTGGGCTCCTCTTTGGACCTCCTGTCTGTTTCCATCCCTGGACCTCTGCTGGGTAGAAGGTGACAGTATGAATAGATTGATGATGCTCAAGCTTAGTTGCAAGTTGGAAGTTCCTGGGATGCTTTTTAACATACTAACACCTGGTTTCCACTCTAGAGCATCTGATTTAATTGGCTGGTGTAGTGGGTTGAATGGGTGCCCCCAAAAGGCATGTTCATGTGACATCCCAAAACCTGTGCAGGTGACTTTATGTAGAGATAGAGTCTTTGAAGATGTAATTATGTTAAGAATATTGAGTAAGATCATCCTGGATTAGTCAGGTGGGCCGTAATCTACTAACAATAGTCCTTATAAGAACTATGCAGTGGAGCGATGCATGGAGAACAGGAGGTCTCATGAAGAGGAAGACAGAGAATGGAGCAGGCACAAGGTAAAGGAATGCCTATAACTACTAGAAGCTGAAAGAGGCAAGATTATCCCCCAGAGCCTTAGGCTGTCCTGCCGACATCTTGATTTCATACTTTTTGCCTCTAGAGCTAGGAGAGGATACAGTTTTGTTTTTTTAAACACCAGGTTGTGGTCATTTGTTGTAGCAGCCACAGGAAACTAATACAGTTGGGGTGCAGCCGGGCATTTGTGTATTTTTAAAAAGTCCCCAGGTGATTTTCATGTGCAACCAGGATTGAGGACCCCTGGACTAAGGCATCTCCATAGCATCTTTGCCTGGAAAGTATTCCTCAGATTAGAGCCTAAATGCTTTTTGCAATATTGCAATCCCTCTTATTTGTATTTTTATTATTTTTCACCAGGGTAAATATTTGATACATTGTGGGTGCAGCCAGCATATATAATGTTTGTGGTAGGGAAGGAAAACGCTTTCCTTACGTGTGTATTGGTATCTTATCTTATGCACAGATGCATCACTTTTTTTCTAAGGCTTTTGGGGCTGTGACTGCAGTGTTGTTTGCTACTTCTTTGTCTCATTATGAGTAATCCTGCCTCTTTCCTCTTCTGCCTTTCCCATTTCCCCTCCTGCTGCTGGATTTTGGCCAGTTTATTCTAGGGTTCATTTGTAGATTGACCTGAGGAAGGAAAAGGGACCAACCCAGGCATGCGGGCTGCGGGTGCTCTGTGAGCAGGGCTGATGGAATGCTGAGTGGGCACTGCAGGTTTCTGATGCTTTGCCCCCAAAAGACATGTCCATGCGACCTATCCCCAAACCTGTGTGCAATTGACTTTATTTGGAAAAAGTGTCTTTGCAGATGTAATTAAGTTAAGCATCTCTACCTCCAGATAGTGAAATTCCATGTCTAATATGTACCTTTCAATATAACATGTGGGGAAGAAGATGTTGAAGAATGTTAAGCCGGTATCTGTACTCTAGGCACCGATTTTGCAACTCTTTCTTTCAAGGGAGGGGGGAGCAACTGAACTGTCATTTACTGAGAGTTCCAGGGGGCTGGAATTCAACTTAAGTCTGATTGTCTCTGAAGCATCTGCTTTTTCTATTATACTCTGCCTTTTCAAAAAAACAAACAAACAAAAAAATATATAAATACAAGCTTTAAAAGTAAAAATATATAATATACTGATATATGGATGACTTAAAAACATTATGCTAAGTGAAAGAAGCCACACGAAAAAACCCACATATTTTATGATTCCATTTGGATAAAGTGTCCAGAAAAGGTATCTCTAGTGACAGAGAATAGATTAGTTGTTACATGGGGATGAAGGTAGGCATGGGATTGACTGTGAGTAGGCAGAAGGTATCTTATTTGGGTGATGAAAATGTTCTAATGGACGTAAATGTGATGATGGCATAGCTCAGAAAACTTATTAAAAATCATAGAATTCTACACTTAAAACAGGTGACATGGTATGTAAATTATACATCAATAAAGTTATTAAAATGGAGTACATGTGTGGTTCAGTGGTTTGCTTTCCTTGCGGGAGACCCGGGTTTGATTCCCAGACCATGCCACCCCCCAAAACTATATAATATCACCTAATTTAACTCATACTCTCAGACTCCGTGTTCTAGTTTGCTAGCTGCTGGAGTGCAACACACCAGAGACGATTGGCTTTTAATAAAAGGGGATTTATTTCATTAGTTCTTCAGAGGAAAGGCAGCTAACTTTCAACTGAGGTTCTTTCTTATGTGGGAAGGCTCAGGGTAATCTCTGCTGGCCTTCTTTCCAGGCCTCTGGGTTCCAACAACTTTCCCCAGGGTGATTCCTTTCTGCCTCTCCAAAGGCCTGGGCTGAGCTGCAAGTGCTGAGATGAGGTATGCTGAGCTGTTTGGGCTGTGCTACATTGCACTCTTTCATTTAAGCACCAGCCAATTAAGTCAAACATCATTCATTGCAGCAGGCACGCCTCCTGGCTGATTGCAGATGTAATGAGCAACAGAACTAGGTGCCTTCACCTGGCCAAGTAGACAACTGAATCTAACTACCACACTCTGTGTTAATTAAAAACAATTTTTAATTTAACACATCTTGCAGTGCCTCCTTTCCTCTGAGGTGGTTGGGACACCTTTGAATCTATCTATAATCTTGAGACATCAAGAGGGCAACATTTGTTTAGTAAACTGAGGCTTAGGGAACTTGTCTCTCTAGTCTGCAGGTTAGTCCAGGGCCTTTCTCCTACAACATAGATTTAAAAAATGACACTGTTTTTCTCTCCAGTCAGCACTGTATAGGGATAGGAATGCCAGTTTTATTATTATCAGCCATAAGGATATCATAAAAACTGTATCTCTGCTATAGACTCCAAGTAGGCTTTCTGTTCCATTTCCTGTATTAGTTAGAACACAGTAGGTTATGCTGCAGTAACAAATGAGCTTTATATATTTGGCTTAACCCACCAAAAGTTTATAAAATACACTGTATGACCTCCAGAGTTGGTGGGGGGCTCTGCTTTGTGTCATCCTTACTCCAGGGCTTAGACTGACAACAGCTTCCCTATCGGAGACATTGCTAGTGCTACAGCTGGGGGAAGGAAAGATGGAGAATCACAGATAGGCTCTTTTATTTTGCTTTTATTTATTCATTAATTCATTCATTCAATATTGGAGCAGTTGTAGGTTTATAGAAATACCGAATAGGAAGTACAGAGTTCCCATATACTTCCCTCCCCCAGTTTTCCCTATTATTTTATTTTTTCGTATTTGAAAAAAAACATTTTATTTTGAAATATTTTCAAGCTTTATAGAATAGTTACAAAAATAATACAAACCCTGTACAGAGAAGTCCAACATACCCTTTACCCCTTAGATGCCAGATCCATCAAATTTAGCAACCTGCCTCATATCATTCTATCTAACCATCCACCTATCTCATTGTCTGTCTATATATCTATTTATTAATCCATTTTCTGAACACTTGACTGTAGATCACTTAATACTGCCATTTACACTTCTAAGAACAAGGATATTCACTTATATAATCACACTAAATACAGTTATAGAGTGCAAGAAAATTTTTTTTGGCTTTTATAAAAGGAATTTAATAAGTTGCAAGTTTTCAGTTCTAAGGCTGTGAAAATGTCCAAATTAAGGCAATGTGCTGGTTTGAAAGGATGTATGTAGTCTAGAAAAGCCATGTTTTAATCAAAATCCCATTTCATAAAGGTAGAAAAATCCCTATTCAATACTGTATGTTTGAAACTGTAATCAGATCATCTCCCTGGAGACGTGATTTAGTCAAGAGTGGTTGTTAAGCTGGATTAGGTGACAACATGTCTCCACCTATTTGGGTGGGTCTTGCTAAGTTTCTCGAGTCTCGAGTCCTATTAAAGAGGAAACATTTTGGAGAATGAAGGGGATTCAGAGAGAGCAGAGAATGCTGCAGCACCATGAAGCAGAGAGTCCATCAGCCAGCGCTTTGGAGATGAAGAAGGAAGATGCCTCCCAGGGAGATGCATGAAGCAGGAAGCCTGGAGAGAAAGCTAGCAGATGACACCGTGCTCACCATGTGCCTTCCAGCTGAGAGAGAAACCGTGACTGTGTTCACCAGGTGCCTTCTTGGATGAGAGAGAGACCCTGAATTTCATTGACCTTCTTGAACCAAGGTATCTTTCCCTGGATACCTTTGATTGGACATTTCTATAGACTTGCTTTAATTGGACATTTTCTTGGCCTTAGAACTGTAAACTAGCAACTCATTAAATTCCCCTTTTTAAAAGCCATCCTGTTTCTGATATATTGCATTCTGGCAGCTAGCAAACTAGAACAGGCAACAATAAAAAGTTACCTTCACTCAGGAATGGCTGATGCTGTCCGGAACACCTCTGTCAGTTAGGAAGACACATGGCTGGCATCTGCTGGTGTCTTTGGCTTCTGGACACCTCTGTCAGCTGGGAAGGTACATGGTGACATCTTCTAGCTTTCTCTACCAGCTTCTTCAAGTGGCTTCCCTGGGGGACATTTGTTTTCTGCATCTCCAAAGGTCTCCAGCTATGTGGGCTCTAAGGCTTTTTCCAAAATGCTTCCCTCTTAGAGAACTTCAGAAAGTGACCCCACCTTGAATGGGTGAAGATACATCTCCATGGAAACCACCTAATCAACAGGCACCACCCACAATTGGGTGAGTCACATCTCCATGGAAACAACTTAATCAAAAGGATCCTACCCAGCAATATTGAATGAGGATTAAACAACATGGCTTTTCTGAGGTACACAATAGTTTCAAACCAGCAGAGTGCAAGAAATTTAACATTGATATAGAGTTTACAGTCTATATTCCAATATTTACATATGTCCCAACAATGCCCTTTTTTTTAAATGGAACATCTTTTTATTTAATGCATAAACATAGAAGTCCCTTTACTAGAGAAATTATACATATTGGTGAATATGGTCAATGGTTATATTTTAGAACCGATATTTAGGATTCTATTATCTCTTCATTACATTGTGAAGTGTCTTGTGTAGTCATATTCTATTGTTAGAATGACAGCTTGTACGAATTTCAAGAAAATTTAGTAGATACCTAAGGGTTTTAGCTAAGGAAAATAAGATTCTTAAATAGTTCTAAGTTTTAAGTCAACATTGTAATTATCTACTTTATTAAGCAACAATTTCTCAGAAAATATGACAAAAATCTTAAATAAACGAAAGAAATGTATGCATGCAAGTTTGTGTTTCTTTGACACAAGGCTTTCTATAACTTTAAGACTTCCTGATCACTCATTTCCATTCAATATTTAAATATGAAAGTTCTTAATGAGTAAGAGTTCATATCATATAGATTCAATTATTTTAGTGTAAAAATGAGAACAATGTTGTACATGTTTAAATGAGTGGAAAATAGTCCCTTTCTTACTTAAAAGATTGCTAGAATGTATATCAGAAAGTGTGACAGGATGAAGAGCATAAAAATACTGAAGCAAAAAAAAATTAAGTGAAAATCACTAAAATGGACTAATTTTAGGATAATATATATACTTGCTAAGGGATCTGCTATACTGGACTGTCTTTAATAAATTTGAATTTTTTTCTATTCCATTGCTCTTGGAAACATTAAGTACTTAATATTTATTGGATAAAGCAGGGATTCTATTACAAATTATATAGACAGCCTTAACTTTCTATCTAACCACGAACATAGAGATGAATGCTCAAACTGTGCATAGTAGGATACTGGACTAAATCTCGTTTGGACCATAACTTTGTTTGCTTCAGTATCAAATCAGTGCAAAGTCCCTCCTAGGGCTACACTTCATACATGTGTTTAAGTTATCTGTAGCTCCAAAATAGTGGTGAATCAGACATGGAGCCTTTAGTCTCCATCTAATATTGAGTGGCATGAAGTACCAAGTCCAATTGCAACCTAGCACTAAACTAATTCAAGGTATATGGCATCTCAAGCATTAACTTTGACTGCTTTTGATGAATCCATGCTATGGGGACATGTATTTAGGGATCCAGCAGTTTACTTAGATAGTAATTTTAATTTATTACTCTTGAATTCCAGAGAACTGAGTAGGAGAACCATACAAGGGGAAAAAGGAAATACTTTATTTCAATAATATCTGAAATAAGCTTTACACACTTTACTTTTTTAAAATGTATTTTATTGTAAAATATAACATATATACAAAAAATCAATAATTTTTAAAGTACTTATTAACAATTACAGTACAGATTTCAAAGTTTGATATGGGTTACCATGCCACATTTTCAGGTTTAGCTGCTCCAAAACACTGGGAGCTAAAAGAAATGTCATTATAGTGATTCAGCAGTCATACATATTTGTTAAATCCTATCTTCTCTGTTATAACTCCTTCTTCTCCTTTGATCCTACTCCCAATCTATATGTCTTTGAGTATGCCCATTCTAACTTTTTCATGTTGAAAAGGGGTGTCAATAATAAAGAATAGGGGGATGGAACTAGTTGATATTCTTGGAAAGGCTGGTTCCTCTGGATTTCAGTATTCATCCGGCCTAGAAACCCTCTGGAGGTTATAGGTCTTAGGAAGGCAAACTTAGTACATGAAACTTTTGCAGAGTTTCTTTAGAGCCCTATGTGTTCTCTAGGATTAACAGAAGTGATGTTGGTTGGGGGTTAGCAAACTGGCAATTAGCACTATCTAACTGAAGCTTGCATAAGAGTAACATCCAGAATAGCCTCTATACTTCATTTGAACTCTCTTAGCCATTGGTACCTTATTTTGTTCCATTTCTTTTCCCCCTTTTCGTCCAAAAGGCATTACCAATTCCCTGATGCCAGGGCCAGACTCATCCCCGGGAGTCCTGTCTGTTGTCAAAGAGACTTTCACCCCTGGATATCATGTCCCACGTAAGAGGGAGGGTAATAATTTTCCTTGCAGAGTTGGCCTTAGAGAAAGAGTGGGGCCACATCTGAGCAACAGAGGAGGTATCGTGGACACAACTCATAGGCATAATCATAGGCAATTTTAGCTTCTCTGCTACAGAAATAAGTTTCATAAGGGCAAGGCTCAAAATCAAGGGCTTAGCCTATTTTCTTGGGGGTCCCTTATGTTTGAGAGACTACCAGGAGTTTCCCAGATGGAAAAATTTAATATTTTGATATTTTCTATCCAGTTTCTCAAGGGACTCTATTAATACTTTTTAAATTATCAGCCCATTTTAGTCTGGGATATATCCAGGCATTACATTAAGCTGTGCAGAATTAAAGGCCTCGTTCCTGTTCTGGGCTCCATGTGTTTCGGTTGTCTAAATAAGCTATCCAGATAGGTTCATTAGATTGTGTGTTACAGAAAATTCAGGTTCTAGACACAATAAATTTTTCTTTGGTCTCATTCAGTATGTGAAACTTTAGAGTACATATACTATCATCTTTTGTCCTGTATACTGATTTACCTTAGCCCCAACCAGATCGGCTTGGTTTTTATCTCTAATTGAAGACTGATCTCCTTTTCGGTTACTCTAGCTGTTATTGTATGTAGCAATGCTGACTTTCAGAGCTGCAGAACTCTGGCTCTGAGTCTTAGGTGTAACGGAGGTTCTAAAAGTTCCAGGAAAATATCAGCTTATACACATAGAGCTCAGTGTCTCAGAATCTAGAAATACAGTTATAATTTTGGATTAAATATAGCTGCTATAAGGGCTTACAATCCTGCCTCCAATTTTCTTAAAGAGACCTTCACATTTGTTCTTTTGTTTCTGGCTTATTTTGTACAACACATTGTCCCCAAGGTTCATTCAGTTTGTTCTGTGTCTCAGAGGTCATTCCTTTTTATAGTCATGCAGTATTCCATTTTTCCCTATTATTAATATTTTGCATTACTGTAGAAACTTTGCTACAATTGATAAAACAATATTCTAATAATTATGCTATTAACTACAGTTCATAGTTTACATTAGGGTTCATGCTGTGTGTTGTACAGTTCTATGATTTTTCGTTTAAATTGTATTCTGGTAACATTTATACAACGTAAAATTTCCCATTTTAACCACTTTCAAGTATACAATTCAGTAATGTTAATTACATACACAATATTGTGTTACCATCACCAACATCTATCACCAAAACTTTTGTATTACCCCAAACAGAAACTCTATACCAATTAAGAATTAACTCCCCATTCCCTCTCCCCACCTGCACCCCTGGTAACCTGTATTCTAGTTTCTGACTCTATGAATTTGTTTATTTTAACTGATTCAGAACAGTGAGACCATAAATATTTGTCCTTTTGTTTCTGGCTTATTTCACTTAATAAGAGTCTTCAAGATTCATCCACATTGCTGCCTGTATCAGAACCTCATTCCTTTTTTATGGCTGAATAATATTGCATTGTATGCATATACCTTATTTTGTTTATCTATTCATTCATTGATGAATACTTGGCTTGCTTCCACCATTACGCAATTTTGAATAATGTTGCTATAAACATCATTATGCAAATATCTTTTCCAGTCCTTGCTTTTGAGTCTTTCGGGTATATGCCAAGAAGTGGGAGGCTGGATTATGTGGTAACTCTGTACTTAATTTTCTGAGGAACTATTTATAGTGGTTTAAAGCTGTATGTACCCCAGAAAAACATGTTAAATCCATTCCTGTGGGTGTGAACCCACTGTAAGTATGATCTTTAGACAAGGTTACTTCAGTTAAGGTGTGGCCTGCCTCAATTAGGAATAGTTTTAATCCTAATACCAGATTCCTTTATAAATCTGGGAAGCAAGAGGGTGGACATCAACAGAACCCAGAAAAGAAGGGAGGGACCAGGAAATGCTGCCATGTGCCTTTCCATGTGTACTGGTTTGAAAGGATTGTGTACCCTAGAAGAGCCATGTTTTAATCTTAAT
The DNA here is from genome assembly GCA_004026745.1 of Myrmecophaga tridactyla. Taxonomy (NCBI): domain Eukaryota; kingdom Metazoa; phylum Chordata; class Mammalia; order Pilosa; family Myrmecophagidae; genus Myrmecophaga; species Myrmecophaga tridactyla. The sequence goes on along the minus strand of PVIY010010919.1, from coordinate 8,524 downwards.
CAATCTTGTGAGAGCAACTGTTTCTTCTAATCTCTATTCAGTACTATAGGCTGGAAACTTGATTAGGTTATCTCCATGGAGATGTGACTCAATCAATTGTGGTTATGACATTTGATTAGATGGAGACATGTCTCCACCCATTCTATGTGGGTCTTAATTAGGTTACTGGAATCCTATGAAAGAGGAGACATTTTGGAGAGAGTCCCCTTTTGAGACTGAGGAGAGAGCTGCAGAACCACAGCAGAAGGAACAGAGAACCACAGAGTCCGCCAGCCAGCAACCTTTGGAGATGAAGAAGGAAAACGCCTCCTGGAGAAGCTTCAGGAAGGAGGAGGCCTGGAGAGAAAGCTAGCAGACACTGCCATGTTCACCATGCGCCTCTCCAGCTGAAAGAGAAATGCTGAACATCACTGGCCTTCTTGAACAAAGGTATCTTTCCCTAGATGCCTTAGATTGGACATTTCTATAGACTTGTTTTAATTTGGACAATTTCACAACCTTAGAACTGTAAAGTAACAACTTATTAATTTCCCTTTTTAAAAGTCCATTCCATTCATGGTATATTGCATTCTGGCAGCTAGCAAACTAGAACCCCATATGACAGAGGAGCCAAGGATCACTGGCAGCCAACTCCAGAACACCATCCTGATGATGCCTTATTTGGACTTTCTTTCAGCCTCCAAACTGTGAGCAAATAAATTACCATTGTTTAACCTGACCCATATCATGATATTTGCTTGAGCACCCTAGAAAACTAGAATACCACAAATTGTTTTCCACAGCAGGTGTACCATTTTGCATTCCCACCAATAATGTATGAGGACTCTTATCTCTCCACATCCTTGCCAACACTTTTTTACATTTTAAAAATAGTAGCCCTTATAGTGTGTGTGAAATAGTATATAATTGTGGTTTTGACTTACACTTCCCTAATGGCTAATGGTCTTGAGCATATTTTCATGTGTTTATTGGCCATTTGCTTATCTGCTTTGGAGAAACATCTATTCAAGTTGCTTGCCCAGTGTTTACTCTTTTTTCTGTCTTTGAGTTGTAGGAGTTCTCTATATAGTCTGGATGTTAAGCATTTATCAGATATATGGTTCCCTAATATTTTCTCCCATTTTGTTAGTTATCTATTTACTTTCTTGATAATGTCCTTCAATGCACACTATATATATATATATGTGTGTGTGAGTGTGTATATATATATATATATATATATATATATTTTTTTTTTGCATGGGCAGGCACTGGGAATTGAACCTAGGTCCCTGACATGGCAGGCGAGAACTCTGCCTGCTTAATGCACAAAATATTTTAATTTTAATGAAGTCCCATTTATCTATTCTTTTGTTGCTATTTTTTTGGCGGGGCGGGTGCATGGTCTGGGAATTGAACCTGTGTCTCCAGCATGGAAGGTGAGCATTCTACCGTTGAACCACCCATGCACCCTGCTCATGCTTTTGATATAAACATGTTGGTCTTACATGCCTCTATTCAGAAGTCACATATGTCTTTACGCTTATGCTACATTGGACAGAGTAAGTCACATGGCATCTAACTTTAAAGGGGCAGAGAAGTATAATTCTTCCTTATGTGGAGCAGTAGAGGAGAACAGAGATTGGGTGGACACCTGTGGTAGCTGGGTTCAGGTGTCGATGAGGACAGGTGATGGTGCCTAGCCCTGTAGCTATAGACTTGAATCATTAGCATGTGACACCCATCTATGGTGGATTACATCTGCAGTTGGCTAAGGGGAGTGCCTTCTGCAATGAGTGATGTTTAATTTAATTAGCTGGAGGTTTAAAAGAGAGAGGTCAGAAGAGCGTTCACCCAGTACAGCCCAAGCAGTTCAGCATACTTCATCTCAGCACTTGAAGCTCAGTCCAGACATTTGGAGATGCAGGATGGAATCACCCAGGGAAAGCTGCTCGAACCCAGAAGCCAGGAGAGAAGGCCAGCAGACATTGCCCTGTGTCTTCCCGTGTGGCAGAACCTCAGATGAAAGTTAGTTGCTTTTCCTCTGAAGAACTATAAGTTTTTAACTAAATAAATTCCCTTTTATTAAAAGCTGATCCATCTCTAATGTGTTGTATTCTGGCAGCTTTGGCAGAGTAAAACAGTTTGGTGCTGGAGAAGTGGGGTACTGCTGCAGTTTTGCAAATACCAGACATGTTGGAACTTTTTTTTCTTTGATGGATAAGGGGAAAATTTGGAGGAACTATGAGGAGCTTGATGGAGAAGTCCTAGAGTGCTTTGAAGAGACTGTTGGTGTAAGTAGAATTATTGCCAGTCTGGACAAAGAGAGATAGAAAAGGGACAAATTGGAGTTTGTAGAGTGAGAACCTTGGAAGCTAGGATCTGAAGCCAAGAAACCTCGGGCCAAGAGAGGGGACACACCCATATATGTGGAGAGGGTGAGTTTGCCCTAGGAGCAGAGGATGGGCCTTCTGCTTCATTGCTCAGGAAGTCATTGTGCCACCCCAGGCATTGGAGAGGGTGGGGATTGGGGGGAGCCTGGCTGCCACTCCATTTTTCTGGAGGGGTTGAGCATGTGCCCCGGAGATGGCAGAGATCCCAGGTGCTGCCCTGAAGCTTGAAGGTGGAGCTGATAAAAAGGTGGTCTCCCTAATGTTCCCAAGTTCACAACCACCCCAGTGTTTAGAGAGAGCAAGGCTGCTGCATAGGCCCTTGGAAAGGGTGGGGCTGCTGCTATCTAAAGTCCTGAGGATAAATGACTCTCAGACTTGGAAATCCAATGGAATTTGCCCTGCAGGTTTTCAGAACTGTTTGGGTCTGGTGACCTCTCTCTTCCTTCCACTTTCTCCCTTGGAAATGAAAACGTGTATCCTATGACTGTCCCTCGTTTGCATATTGGCAGCAGATAACTTGTTTTGACTTTCTCAGATCCAGAGCCAGAAGAGAATTTTTGCCTTAGAACAGGTCATGCCTATAGCTGATTTTGATGATATTTTGTACTATCTTTGAGCTGGCATTGTATTTGTATTGTTACTGAAGCAATTGGGGGCTTTTGTGATGTTATGATGAAGTCAATGTATTTTATTAAGTATGGTTTAAGGTGCTGTGTATAGTTGCCAAGTTGACAAGGGGGAGACACGTGGTAGTTAGGTTCAGGTGTCAATTTGGACTGATGATGGTGCCTAGTTCTGTTGCTGTGGACTTGAATTATTAGCATGTGAAACTCACCTATGGCGGATTACATCTGAAGCTGGCTAAGGGGAGTTCCTGTTCTAGTTTGCTAGCTGCCAGAATGCAATATACCAAAAATGGAACAGCTTTTAAAAGGGGGGAAATTAATAAGTTGTAAGTTAACAGTTTTTAGGCTGTGGAAATGTCCCAATTAAAGCAAGTCTATAGAAAACGTCCAATCTAAGGCATCCAGGAAAGATACCTTGGTTCAAGAAGACCAATGAAGTCCAGGGTTTCTCTCTCAAGTGAGAAGGCACATGGTAAACACGGTGTCATCTGCTAGCTTTCTCTCCTGGCTTTCTGTTTCATGAAGCTCCCTGGTAGGCATTTTCCTTCTTTATCTCCCAAGGTTGCTGGCTGGTGGACTCTACTTCTTGTGGCTCTCGTTCTCTTCTGCTTTCTCCAAAATGTTTCCTCTTTTACAGGGTCCCAGTAAATTAATCAAGACCCACCTAGAATGGGTGGAGACATGTCTCCACCTAATCCAGTTTAACAACCACTCTTGATTGAGTCACATCGCCGGGGAGATAATCTAATTAAAGTTTCAAACATTTAGTGCTGAATAGGGATTAGAAGAAACAGCTGCCTTTACAAAATGGAATTAGGATTAAAACATGGCTTTTCTAGAGTACATAAATCCTTTCAAACTGGCACAGGGCCTTCTGCAATGAGTGATGTTTAATTTAATTAGCTGGAGACTTAAAAGAGAGAAGTCAGAAGAGAGCTCAGCACAGCATAGCCCAAGCAGTAAGCAACTCAGCATACCTCATCTCAGCCCAGATGTCTGGAGATGCAGAAAGGAATTGCCCTGGGGAAACCTGTTGGAACCAGAAGCTGGGAGAGAAGGCCAGCAGATATTGCCCTGTGCATTCCTGTGTAACGGAGAACCTCAAATGAAAGCTAGCTGCCTTTCCTATGAAGAACTATAAGTTTGTTTTTTGTTTTTTTTAATGTATGCTGTATGGTCGGGGGGAGGTCACATTTCATTCTTTTTCCATGTGCCTATCCTGTTATGACAGCACCATTTGTTGAATTTTTTAGGGGGAAAGTGCATGGGCCAGGAATCAAACCTGGGTCTCCTGCGTAGCAGGTGAGAATTCTACCACTGAACTACCCTTGCAACCCCCTACCCCAGAATTATAAGTTTTTAACTTAATAAATCCCCTTTTATTAAAAACTGATCCATCTCTGGTGTGTTGCATTCTGGCAGCTTTGGCAGACTAAAACAACACTAATAAAGCCTGTTTCTTCCACTTTCACCAGAAGAGACCCTAGAGTGGAAAGGACTCACAATCTGCCCTCAGCTGAGTTGGGGTGACCAATCAACCCAGTTTGCCTGGCACTAAGGGGTTTCTCCAGGAAGTGGGACTTTTATTGCTAAAACTGGTAGAGTTCCAGGAAAATTGAAATGGTTGGTCTTCTTGACTGGGTTCTGTCTTGGAATGTATGTCTTACGGATGAAAGATGGGAGGGGTCAGTTTGCCCACCAATACATTTGTCAGTAAATCTGCCCCAAAGTCTTCTGGGACTTTTGATTTTAAATTGAGGTTGCCATAGAGATCACCTAAACAATTCTCTGTTGGACTCAATTCTGAGGTTGAATACAGTATTTGTCTTCCCTGGCAAGGCTTAGAAACCTCTCCTGTTTATTCAAAAGCCATCCCAGTTTTGACCTTTACCACTTGCCTGAGGCTTCACTCAGTGAGAGCCTGTCTTTCACTCCAGAACAGTCACCTCAAAATAGGCGAGGTCACGATGCTGGATAGGGGGTTCTTGTGTTATTGCCCAAACGGACAGCCTCTTGCCTTGGAGTAAACCAGCTTCACTAAAGGACAAAGTGGTCCTTCCAAATGCTTTAATAACAATGCCTACTAGTTATTGCACATTGTTACAGATGTCCGCGTTTGTTATTTTATTTAAAGCTGATCTAATTCCACTATGATAACTGAGGGAAACCAGACTAGGGGGTGGTAGAGTGATGGTGACTTCCCAAGTTCACAGAGTAGGAAGTAGCCGAGAAAGAGTTCCAGTCTAGGACTGTTTCTTAAGTCTTGACTCAAATACTCTGCTGTACCAATTCTATGTCATGGAATGAGTATATCCCACTCAGGTGGGATGAAGCTTGAGCCTCAAGAGCTCCTCATTTGCATGTGCTCCTTACTGTGCTCCATGGTCAAGAGCGTTTGTGAAATTTGCAAAAGTAAGATATTTTTGCATTTTTCTTCTGCAAGAAGGTTTCCCAAATTACATATGGTTCAGGCCCCTCAACACCTGGAAGAACTCCAGATTGCATCAAAGTATAACTCTATGACATGCCTGCTCCTAGTCAATTCCTCCTTTGGCTTTAGCTGCCAAATAAACATAGTTTTCCTCTTTTTAGCCATATTTTCACATTGTACATTTTCATAGCACGATGTACCTTTTATTCAGAATTCCAGTGTTGCAGATTTGACACTGACTTGTGTAGTTACGTGATTAAAGTCTATCTCCCCTTAGAGACTGTCCACTCCATGAAGGCAGAGTCATGTCCATGTTCACTTGTCACTGTATCCTTAGTGCCTGTAGGTGCTTGGCAAATGGTCAGAGTTCAATAAATATTTCTTACATAAAATAATGTAACAATATCACATATACTACATTCATAAAATCTTGGTTTAGCTTCCTATTTTAAAGAATTTGTTATATTCTTAGAACTAACTGGAGACACCCTGAAGTTTTGCAAAACTAAGGTTGCTTTCAGAGCCATACTATATGCATATTTTTGTTTCGTTTAATTTTCCTAATAAACTTCCACAGTTCGCTTTAACAGTGATTACCATCTCTGCCTGGGGAAATTAATTAAACCTCAGTTGTCCAAGAATCTGAAAGTATCTCATATGAATATCCTGTTTGGCTTTGGAATTCCTTGAAATAGAGATAGGAGGAAGCTCATCAATCATACAATGCCCAGCAAAACAACCCTGTTATATATTACTAAAATAATTCCAGTTTTACATTTATCATTCCATTCACTTTATTATACTTCCAATTTACTACCTCAGTTACATGATCCTTTTTCAAGATGAACAATAGTTAACATTTACTGAGTACTCGCTATTGCCAGGTACTGAGCTAGTTACTTTACATGCACTGCCTAAACTCTAGCAATACCACTACGATACTATTATCCTCATTTTGCAAAGGACAAAATCGAGGTTCAGAGAGGGGTAAATAACTTGCCCTAGTTTACATACACGATGGTGATGTTCAAGGAGAAAAAGACTCCAAGTTGTCCTAATATCCACTCCCCCTTCCTCTTCCTTCTTTTTCTTGGGGGTGGGGTGGGGGTGTTGCATGGCCTGTGAATCAAACCTGGGTCTCCTGCACATAAGACGAGTCTTCTAACACTGAACCACCCTTGCACTCCTCCCCTTCTTTCTTCATTTGGAAAAATCTATGGATTTTAGCTGAGCACATGGCTGTCCAGTATTTAGTCTATATTCTTCAGACTGCCTTATAATCTAGCCACGTGACTAAATAACAACCTATGGGAGCAGCAGATTCATGCTCTAAAGAGGAAAAAGCATTTTTTTTTTCTTTCTTTTTCTCTTCTTCCTACTGAGTGGAAAGTAGACTTGATGGTAAAAGAGGGAAAACTGTCTTGATTCTTATTGCCTGACTAATTCACTAGGATTTGAAGCCAGGTCTGTCAGGGACTGGAGTCCATGCTTTTCTTCTCTTTCACAGGCAACAGTGTTCATTTGAGGAATCTAGCAAATCTCAAGGCAACCGGCTCTAGGGAAGCAAACAGGCTTTGGCAATGGACGTAGCTGATGTTCCATATCAGCTCCAATGCTTATTAACTGAGTGAGTAGGGCCATTTTCCTTGTCTGTAAATGGGAAAGATAATAGTATCTATTTCAGAGGGCCAAGGTGAGGATTAAATACTTAGCACTGTTGCCCATCACATTGTAAAGAGCAGTAAAAATTAATGCCTATTATTATGATTATTCATCACCTGCCATATGTTAATCATACCAAAGGGGATTTGCAACAACATATTTAAAATGCTTCATCTTTGCATATAGTAGGCACTCAATAAATGGCAACTATAATGTATATATACTTTTACAATAGAAAAGAAACTTCTCTCCAAAAAAAGTTAGGCGGATGAATGACAGTAAAGATATTTCAGGTTACATGGGTCGGTGGTAATAATTGTCACCATATATTTGCAGAGCAGGGACTTCACAACAATGGAAAAATGTCATAATCCTTTATCTACTGTTTCAGCTGAAAACTTATTTCCTCAGACAGGCTTTTGCAAACGACATTTGGCCCCAAATCACACAATTTAACACCATGTTGAAAAACCTTTCACTTCATGGAACATCAATAACAAAGAAAGAACCAGAGTGAGTGGAATTCATAACAGATAATAAAAGAAACTAGGGTGTGACCTACTGTTGAAAAGGAGATAAAAGCAAATGACTGTGCCTGTCTAGAGGGGGAAAAAATGAAAGAGACTCATTATTTGAGAAGCCCAAAAATAAACATTGATTTTGAGAACAGAAGACTTCAGTTCTGATCTTGTTAGCGTCCTGGTTCATTTTACCTCCTAGTGCTAGAAGTAGGACCTTGTAGAAAAATTTACAACAGTAATTGAAATGACAATCATTTTCATTCTTCAAAATAGAGCAAAAGAAACATTTACGATTTTCTCAGGTACCTTCTGCAGAAGATTCCAAATAATGAAGTAATTCTGGTTTAATAGGTTCTTTCCATCTGGGTTTTTCATTATTCCTTTATTGCTCATTAATATGTACCTTATAACTGACATTAATTTTTCACTTCTGGTAATAGTTTTACTAGACCACAAGGAGAGGAAAGGGTTTCCTGATTCAACGACCAGCATCTTGGTTGGTGATTTAGTTCAGAGTGGTAGGCGTTTGTGGTGTTACTAGAGTAATATGTAAGAATGTTCAGTGGCCTAAAATGGTATAGTTTTCAATTTACTTTCACATATATTAGCTCATTTCACTGTGGTTACAAGATGAGGAGCCTGAAGGCTTGACACTTAGTCCCTGCTGCGGGCCACTCCCAGTATCTCTTTTCAAATCTACTACTTTATCACACGGGTTTGCCCTGTGGCTCAATTGAGACCATGTGACTGGGAATGCTTTGTAAACTGGAAAGCTCTGTGTAAACAGAAATCACCATATTAAAAGTCTGGGGAGGCAGGAATTATATAAGAAGTTATACCAAAATTTCACTAAAAGGAATTTTTCAAAGTTTTCTGAAATTATAATGTGCTGTTGTCCTCTGGAAAAAAAAA
>PVIY010010918.1:51474-67030 GCA_004026745.1 Myrmecophaga tridactyla | reverse complement strand
TATTTCTGAGTACTTGCCTTGTACCAGTCACCAGGCTATCCTGCCACCTGCTTTTTTTTTTTTTTTTCCTCATGGGCAGGCACTGGGAATCGAACCCGGGTCTCCGGCATGGCAGGCGAGAATTCTGCCACTGAGCCACTGTCCCACTGCCCCCTCTACCTGTTTTTATGTTGACAGCAACCCCATGAGGCAAGTGCATTTCATGCCCATGTGACAGATGAGGAAACTGAGAATCAGAGATGAATGACTTGGCCCCACTACTGCTTAGCAGTAGGGCTGGGTCCCAAGCTGCCCAGGATCCAGAGTCCAGCCCAAGTGAAAAGCCCCTGCAAAGAACACAGCCTCTCATGTGGAGCAGCCATTCTTATCAGCAAGAGAGTCCCCCACATAATCACACAAAGAGGGGTGTAATTGCAAGCTGAGGTAAGTGCCTCTAGAAGCACCTGCCAATACCTAGACTGGAGGAAGGAGGGCTTCCCTATAAAAGATGGGTGGACACATATGCCTAAAGATTGGGAGAAGGATCAAAGAAGGAGGCGGAGTTATAACAGAGAAAATAGGATTTAACAAAGGAGTAATGCTACTGAATCATTATATTGATATTTCTTTTAGTCTCCGGTGTCTTGGAGCAGCTAGAAGGGAAAACCTAAAATGTGAAACAATAACCCATACCAAACTCTGAAATCTGTTCTATAACTACTTCTTACAACATACCTTGAAATTTATAGCTTTTTTGTATATATATTTCATAATAAAAACTGTTTCAAAAAAAAGAGGAGTGGAGGAGCAGAGAGAGGGTGCTTTAGGCAAAAGAAACAGTAGTTACAAAGGCCACGGGGCAGGAATATATGTGTGAAGAACCTCAAAAAAAGTCTGATGTGGCCAGAGAAGAAAGGCACACAGAGAAGAGAGGATATAGGGAACTAGGTAAACCTGGAGCTCTTCTCCAGGGTCGTTGTAGTTCTCAAGCAGGGCAGTGACATCTCATCAATCACCCTTCTCCCATGAAGGTCATTCCCAGCTGACCCGCTGAGCAGAGACCTCTGGGAGACAGGTATTCCACTTTGGTTATCTAGCCCACCAGCTACCCAGGCCAGGGCTGCAGGGAGATGAGGGCAGCAGAGAGTAGTTGGGCCACCCTCAAACCCATATTATAACTGTACATCCCTTAGCCTGCCCCTGTACTAATACCTCCAGTTAGATTAACACCCACTCAGGCACAGGGGCTCACCGCATGCCAGGCTTGCTGTTGGAACTTCACCTGGCCTCACAGCCAAGCCTCAAGGCAGGCCGTTAGGTCCATTTTCCAGATGGAGAAACTAAGTCCTAAACAGGTCAAGTCACCTTCCTAGCTCAAACAGTAAGGGGCAGAGTCAGGAGCTAAGTTCAGGATGTCCGACCCCAAAATTCCCACTTTAATCACATTGCTACTAAAGGCGATACCTTGGAGATAGTGCAGGTTCGGTTCCAGACCACTGCAGTAAAGCAAATATTGCAATAAGGCAAGCTGCACAAATTTTTTGGCTTCCCAGTGCATGTAAAAGTTATGTTTAGACTATTCTGTAGTCTATTCCCTGGAACATCTAGAGCCAGCAATGGTGGAAAAGTCCAGGCAGAGCCATTTCATCGTGGAGGATGATTATTTGATCCCCACCTTCAACTTCTAAAAACTGGAACATTTTCCTGACCTCATCCTGATAGTCAGTTTGAGAAACAATCCCTGCCTTTGTACACATCCACAGCAGGGCATGACCATCTGCCTGGCTGGGAACCTTGAAGCAACAAGCCCAGAAAAACGTGTCTCCATCAAGGTTAAAATCTGACTGGGGTAAAAACAGAGTCTCGTGAATGGAATATTAGCATATCTCCAAGTGTTCTGCCAGCCGTCACAGGCTATGTATGTTCAGCTCACATTATCATTAAGAACTCAGTGTTAATGCCTTCATGTTCATTTTGCGAAGAAATGAATGGAAGAAAAGAAATGATCCTGCCCCGATCCCCATCTCTTCCTTCCTGAACCAGCACTAACCAGCCAGGTAGACCCCGTCTCTCCTCTCAGACTCAGGTGATAAAGATGATTTAACTTAGCACCATGCTAAAGTTCCTTTGGGGCAGGAGACACTCTCCCACCATCTTTGTATGGCCCCCAAAGGGCCTAAGACTTGCTTTTCCACAGAAAAAAATTAGAATTATTTATTAAAATATAATAGTAAAATTATAATATAACAATAAAAGTAGGATAATTAATGGCTGCCATTTACAACTGCCCAGCATTTGCCAAACACAGCATTGGATGATTCATAGACTCCATCTCATTTAATCCTTACGGTGACCCTAGGAGGAGGGTATTAGTCCCATTTTGCAGGTGAAGAAACAGAGGCTCAAAGTTTGCTCACAGAATGGGGGAAAATTCAACCTCCCCAAGTTGAATTCTTGATATTCTCACAAGCAGTGTGGACAACCAAAGCTATAGGATGAGCCCCCAGTCTTGGGGCTTTTCATATGAAACTTAACCCCACAAAAGATAGGTCAAGCCTACTTAAAATTAGGCCTAAGGGTCACCCCCAAGAGAGCTTCTTTTGTTGTTCAGATGTGGCCTCTCTCTCCAGCCAACACAACAAGCAAACTCACCACCCTACCCCTGTCTACATGGGACATGACTCCCAGGGGTGTGGACCTTCCTGGCAACGTGGGACAGAAATCCTAGAATGAGCTGAGACTCAGCATCAAGGGATTGAGAAAACCTTCTCGACCAAAAGGGGGAAGAGTAAAAGGAGACAAAGTGTCAATGGCTGAGAGATTCCAGAGTCGAGAGTTATCCTGGGGGTTATTCTTACACATTAAGTAGATATCACCTTGTTATTCAAGATGTAATGGAGAGGCTGGAGGGAACTGCCTGAAAATGTAGAGCTGTGTTCCAATAGCCATGTTTCTTGATGATGATTGTATAATGACATAGCTTCCACGATGTGACTGTGTGATTGTGAAAACCTTGTGTCTGATGCTCCTTGTATCTACCTTGTCAACAGACGAGTAGAACATACGGAATAAAAATAAATAATAGGGGGAACAAATGTTAAAATAAATTTAGTTTGAAATGATAGTGATCAATGAAAGGGAGGGGTAAGGGGTATGGTATGTATAATTTTTTTTCTCTGTTTTCATTTAATTTCTTTTTCTGAATTGATGCAAATGTTCTAAGAAATGATCATGATGATGAATATGCAACTATGTGATGATGTGAATTACTGATTATAAATGTAGAACGGAATGATCATATGTTAAAAAAACTGAAAATATAAATAAATATATCATTGTTTAAAAAAAAAAATTTGCTCACAGTACCAGTCACAGAAAGAGATGGACACAAGCAGGCAGGGGTCTCATGTGTGTCTTGTCCATTATGGTGTCTGCTGGACCCACTGAGGGCTCTCAAATAACTACAGAAGGTCTGATTCCAAATTTCAGTGGGTTGTCAGTGGATCAGTGTGCCATGTTGAAAATTCCAATCTAGCAGGGTTTTCCAACCAGAAACCTGAACTTAAACTCTAACCCCAAAACCAGACCAAATCTCATTTATTTACAAAAACCTCCAAATCAAATATTGCTTTCTCAATTTAATAATGGATCTAGAACAAATTGACTTTCAGATACCACTTAGTATATAAAGTTGAGCCAGACTTTAATTATTTTAAAATATTAATTATGACAAAACAGATCAAAATTGTTTCAAAACAGAACATGGTGTTTTATTCAAGTCCCTGAATATGTTTATTGTGGAATGGGGGAGAACCCTGGAAGCCAAACTGCTATCCTGGTCTGATTTCCTAACTTCCGTATTTTACCAGTTTCTTTTTAGAGAAACCAATTTCAGTGAAAGGCCACAGCAGTAGACTTACCACAGTGGCTCAAGTGACCTTAAAAAAAAAAAAAACCAGGAGCCAGGACAACAGCATTATTGTGTGACACAGGCACATCTCTGTAATGAGGTCGTGTCATCTATAAACACGAGAAATGGTGCAATGTCCTCTCCAGAAAGAGGCCAGGGAGCCGAGCTCACTGACCTTGCATTACTTTCCCTTAACCCCAAAGACCCATTTCAATTTTGCGGCATTGCAAAAGGCCTTACCTTTTAGTGCAACCATTCCCTTCATAGCATCCGCCACCTCTCCAGTCCTTAACTCCTGGGCCACTTCTGATTTCCTTCTTATGGACAGTGAGGAAGACAGGGCAGGAATGGAAGAAAAACATCTGAGGACCTTCCATGCCTGGGACAGGGAACATGTTTGACGTCTCCTTCTTCCTCCAGTGTTGAGGCAATCATCTGAAGTCTTTTCAAAGTCTGCTAGGGGAAGCTGGTCTTTGCTACTGCCAGTTTGATTTCTAAAACTAAGTAAAACCAGTGGCAAGGCTTCAGGTATGCACTCCAGACATAGGAACAGTAAAAACCTTAAGCAGCTGTGAAAACAGACTCCACTTGCTAACACTGTGGTAAAAAATAGGGCCTCTCGTGATGTCAAAAGAGGATTTTTTTTCCCACTAATAGAGTGCTAGCTACAACTTTTTTTTTAATAAAGCAAAAGGAAACATATTCATTTGTCGGTTTCTACCTAATGAAATTCTTCAAATTGAGTCCTTTTAGAACCATTTGCTTAACTTCTGAGTTATTCTCAATATTTGGACTGAGAAGGGAACTAAGTTCCCATAAATTGCTACGCAAGGTTCTTTTTTTCCCTGAACTATACTGAGGGAGAGTGTGGCCTATTGGTTAGGGTGTGAATGCTTCAGACATTAGAATCCCACTTAGAGCAGGAAAGAGCCGTGCTAACATTCAGAGGGTTTCTATTGTTATATCCTCTTGGTACCCCCCTAACATCATGGGAAACCTCCCTATTACCTTTGGCCACACAAAGACATTTTCAAGCTCACCCTAGCTGGATGGCAAGACCTTATCGCGGGGGTTGGGGGGGAGGATCCAGGGGTAGTCTAGTTGAGGGTTTGCTGTAACTCATATGGCACTGTGAGATCTTGGATCAGAGATAGCCTCTCTGAGCCTGTTTGTCTATAAAATGGGGACAGGAAGATTATCCACCTCACTGGGTAGCTGTGACGATAAATGAGATGATGTGGTAAAGCACTTGGCACACTTGGAAAAACGGAGAAAAAGCACAGAGACCAGGAAAGAATTCAACAGGCAAATAGCAAGCAGTGTCCTAGGACAATATGAACAGAAAACATGAAGGATGTGCCAAAGTTAGGAGGTAAGTTGACAGAATCTTCCCTCCAAGACAACCAACAGCACTTTCCCTGGATCTGATTTTTACCACTCCTTCCACTTCCCTTGGGCTCCCAAAGGAGGCAGGTCACAGGCCCTCATGCATTATAGCCTGCGGTGAGGAGTGGGAGAGTGGGGGAAGGGTGCTGGACCTGGGGGGTGGGTGTCAAGGACTAGGAAAACCCAACTTTTTTCTCTATTATGTTCCAAGACCTAAAATATCAACCAAATCTTTTCCATACAGTAGCTAAAAGGCTACTTGCTATTTGCCATTCATGTCCCCTTCCGGACACCTGACATCTACTGACTGCTATGTGCCAGCAGACACTTCACATTCATCATCCCTGTAATTCTCACATCTCTCTGCAAAGCAAAGCCTTTGACTAGCCTATTCCACAGGTGGGAAACTGAATTCTAAATCAGATCTGCACAGTAACAGGGTCCCACTGACAAGAGTGGAGCTGGGAATGGACCCTGAAATTGAGATGTCAACACACAGAGCACCCAGCAGGTGAAAAAGAAATGCATGTGGGAAATCTCTTTTTCTGTTTAAATGTGGCCCCCAAATTTGAGTAGCTCTTTTCAGATTTCTTTTTTAAAAGTTCTTTTGAGTGTCCGTGTTGCAGCAGGGAAGTCTGCAGATGCTGCATGGGCAATAAGCAACTTGCTCTCCAGAGGACAAGGTCAACAGCGAAGGGCAGACGGCTCCTTTTCTCTAAGGAGGAAGAAGTCCTGGCTCCCCCCACCTCCACGCCCCACGCCCTTGAACATCCCTCCGAAAGCCCCAGCTACTCAAAAAACAGGAAAGATTTCCTAAAATAATGAACCACCACGATCTTAAAACAGAACGTTTTATTTGATGAAGAAATTCTAAGGTACAAAAAGAACATTTTGTAAATGTCAGCTGTGATCTACTGTCAACTATTTACAGAAGTCTGTACAGATCATAAATCATTAACATTTTCAATGTAAAAATATAGCACCCTGCTACAGTCTGTCCACAGGGAACAAACGTAAAGATGAAACAAAGACAATGACAACAATAACCCCATTCTCTTCCACAGGCCCCCCTCCCCCCAGAACATAGTAATAGGGAGGTTCTGCAGGGAAAACTTTTTTCTTTCTTTCCTAACACTGGAAACAGAAGTTACCTACTCTCTAAATGAACATATTTGGTTTTTACAAAAGCTTTATCTACTGTCCACTTACTACATTTTTTTTTCTAGAGGAAAAAATCTTTTACAACAGACAAGCACACATTAGTATAATACATTCGTAATTTTTTGTCTAACATCTTGAGCAGTCTACTTTGGAAACATCATGTACATACAGAAGATTGCCTCTTTGAATCTTCTCTATCAAAATTTTAAACATCCAATTTAAACACTGATTTAAACATCTGCTTCTGTCAGACTTTTGATTGTGCAAAGCACAGTGCTTAGTCAACTCAGCACCAGGTCTCCAGCCCTTTAGGTCACAGATTTGAAGTGTTTGAGGTCCTGGTGGTCCCAGCTGAATTGCAGGGAGGAACCAAAGAGTAGGACAGAAGACAACTGGCCAAAATGGCCAACAGGTCCTCAGAGGGGGATTCGAACAAACGTGTTCGCAAATTAGCCCTCAAATAGCAATCTGAAGGTGGTATTGAGCAAAAGCTGTCATCACCTCGCCAGTGGTTAAATTGACATCTGCACCATTTAATAAAAGTGTGAATCATGAACTACAGGTGATATCTACAGATCTATAAAAATAGAATCCAGAATTGGGAGGGAGGGCTAGCTGCCACGCAGAAAGTCAGAGTTAGTCTTAAAGAGTATCTTGAAGAAACTCAGGATTGACATTAAAAACACAGACTAAGGCGGGCCGCGGTGGCTCAGTGGCAGAGTTCTCACCTGCCATGCCAGAGACCCAGATTCGATTCCCAGTGCCTGACCATGCAAAAAAAAAAATAGAATAAGCAACAACAAGTGTTTGGCCTCAGAAGCGGAAAAACCCACAAAATATGATAGGGTACCATCTCCAAGGGGGAAATAAAACCAAATATGTGGCAGTATAATAATCCCCAACATGAATATAAGGAATATGACATTTTTAAATACTTTTGACTAGTAAGAGTAACCGACACAAGAGAATATCCCGAGTTTGGCATACATCAGGCACCAATGTGAATAAGGTATCATGTTCAATTTGGGCAACTAAACAAACAGTAAAACTGAGAAACAGAAGCGCAGAGAAAATTATTAAGTCCCTGGAAAACAAGAGCCATGAAGAATAGTTTAAGTAGGTGGGATGATTTATCATTGAAATCAAAACACCAGAGGGATGACTTCACTATGGTTTTCAAATACACAGAGGGTGACCAGCTGTTCCTTCTCCACAACAAGCTGAACAAAAGAAGGCTGGTTTGAATTTCTATAAGGAAGACATACAAAAGAGTATCTGATCAGCAGGGTTACAGACTCTCCTTCACTGACTATCCAGAATCCCATCCATGGCCATATATCTGAAATAATTAAGGAGCAGCCCTGACAGCAGATGGGGAGGGACATACTAAATAATCCAAACTTTCTCCCAACCCTAAAACTCTACAATCAGAATCACAGCTATTGGCTTACAGTCAGACTTCCTTTTGTTTACTTTCACTCTGAGCCTGGAAGGGAGATGATGTGGCAAGGGTGACCCAATACCCTATGAGGGCTGCAAACTGCTATCTTGACACCAGGAAGGGCTTTTCTCCATATTCAGTTTCACACCTCCAAAACAGAGTCCATTCATAGATCATTTAAAACAGAAAAGAATGCAAATACTTGGCTCTAATGGATGGGGGGGGGGGTGCTGCACCCCTCCCCACATGCCTGCTTTCCTAATTAAGCCTTTGAGTAAGCAAGAATTGCACACATGTAGACAAAATGATTAAACCAAGAGCTAAAACTATATAAATAGGATCCTTTGGCTTGTGGAGTTTACTTGAATTTGCTCAGTATTATATATTTTTTAAAAATTGGGAAAACATAAATCTGACTTTGGAATTAACAACTGACTTGCTTTTTTCTGAAGATAGCATGAAATGTAAAGAAGCTATCAAAACATTTCAAATATATTCAGAATCACATCAAATTCCTTTAGGAGAAAATCAATCCAGCCAAGGGTTATATTTAAGCAACATTTTCTGGTGGCACCAGATGTCTGCAGTTATCATGAATGACTTTCATTTCAAATCTTCAAGTCCAACATTTTAAAAATGTTGCCAACATTAGAAGAATCGTATTTCATATTAAAATCCAAATTATCAGCTTATCTTGAAAAATGGAATCAGGAAGTACTGCAAGGCCCCAAATGGTGGGAGTAAATGCCCACTGTAGGGGTGGATGGGAGCTCTTTAATTTGCTACAGTCCCCACCATTCCCTATTGTCTCTCTGTCACTGAAAAACTATGTCATACATAGATGTTTCCTGACAAAACTGACCTGTTTCATTGGTGCTCCCGAAGGCATAGCATCTGCCTCCCATTTTCTAAACAAGGACAGCAAATTTTCACTAACAATGTACAACAGAAAAGGCCAATAACCTTCACATTGGTATTGTGTACCCCTATTCAGTGAAGACACAAAGAGTATTTTCCCTCTCCTTAAGAGAGACAAATTAAGTGTTGAGGTGGTTGGGGACTATAGGTTTTTCTTTCTTTGGGAAGGGGTGAAATTTCTTCTCCAGGGTAAAAGAGCATTTTATTCCTTTCTTTAAAGGAAATGGTGTTCAACTCAGAAAAAAAGAAAATCTCTGAAAATTACGTAACTCCAGTTTTGGAAGGACAGTTTTCCTATTTGTGCTTAAGTCAGGAGACGTGTAACTAGCAGTTGGTTTAAAAAAAAAAAAAAGAGAGAGAGAGAGACGCTGGCAGCTATGAAGCAACAAGACCAAAATTTAAGGCCTAAATCTCATTTTTAGCTCAACATACTATTACTTACATGGGTCATCTACCTGAGTACTGGGCCTGGATTTGAATGACTTGATTCTCTCTGATGATCGATGTAACACAAAGGCCCAAGACCTAGCCCTCGGGAGGGCGTTCTGCACCCCATGCTGCTGGGCTGCAGACACCTTCTCTGTCTTTTACTGGGCTTCAACCTCCCTGACATCCCTCCAGGCAAAGCTGACTGTGTCAGACGCTAAGCCCTTTCCGTAATGCATCAGTGATTTCTCTCCCTACCTGCTGCTACTTGGAGGCTTGTCAGTAGCCTGGAACCCTGGACTTATCTCTGCTCTTTACCATCTAACTTCTCCACACGTCTCTGACTCTCAGAATCCAGACTTTGCATCGACATTACCCCCTATATTCTAATTCTCTGTTCTCCAATGCTTAAAGCCTGTAACTTGGCAAGACCTTTTTGTAAATTCCATCCTATCGTTTCCACTGTCCTGGAAATCTGTGAGTCAAAAAATACAGCTCTGCTTAAAACAGATGCTCTGCCTAACTCTGTGAGGCAATCATTCCCATTGCCAGATGAGGGAGTTAAAAAAAAAAAAAAAAAGTGAAACCAATAAGGTAAGACTAGAAGGTTGGACTTCTTAACTTACTCACATCATGGTTTGACACCGTGGTTTCATTACCTGATATGTTAAGAGTTTGAATTTGTTAAATCTGAGTTACATCAGTATCTCAAAATAAGCACCTAAACCCTAAATTCGAACTACATTCCCTTTATCCAATTTTATAATAAGTGAGTTCATTTACCAAGCTCTCGGCCTAGGCCCATGAAACACCAGCCCCCCAGGTTACCCCTGGGCCCCAGGGATTCAGAAATGTCTCCTTTCACATGCAAAGCTGAGTATCTATCCTAATGAACATTCCTACTGGCTCTTGGCTGTAGGCAACATTTCTTGTCTTCCGTAAGAAAGCTCTCTGATAATGTTGCATAGTAAATTTTCATGTTACCAAGTTTGGCCTAACCAATGTCCTTCAGAGAATGTACACTGAGGCTGAGATGACAGAACGGTCGCAGCGGGTGCTCTGTGTGCATGTCCCGGATTCCTCAGTGACAACAAAGAATGTCTCTGCTACAAGAAGATACCTGGTTTTATGGGGGAGACATTCCCCCAGCTCCACTAGTCTCTCCCTCTGAGCAGCTGCAGGAAACTCGATGTCAGAGAACAGACAAGCGCGTTCTTCTTCCAAGATGCTGCCAGCTGCCTTTATGGAGCAGGGATTGTGACATTTGCATCAAAAATACACACAAACCTCTTCTTTCCAGCAGGGGTGCAAACCTTTTCCTACCCACCTGCTAAGCACGTGTTTAGAAGGGACAGTTCTCCCCCATCCCACCTTTCACTCCACCTCTGGATATTTTTCTGCATGCCCCTTAATGGTGGTCCTACCTGACAAAAGAGTGAAAGCAATGATCTCTGGTATGAGTGCTGGGAAAATAGGGCGCCCAAATCCAAACAGCACTTGTGAAAAAGGTGGAGAAAGATGTTCACACCCCTGAAGGATGAGGCGAGGGGCGGGGAGAAGGGATTCCACAGGGGAGACCAACATATCACATTATGTACAAGCTAATTCACAATCTGTTTTGGAACAACTGTTTGCGCCCCTGGAAACAGACATTGTTGGTAGAGAAGTCATTCATAAGAAAAGAATATTTCCCTTTTCTTTTTAAAGCAAATTATTTGTTTCTAAGCTCTAAATGCGCAGTTTTGGTCAGACAGAGCACAAGAAACAAATCTTTCATTGGAAAAGTACATCAAAAATAGTGAAAAATGATTCACAGGCTGAGTTAAGGAAGGGGTACTTTAAGAGTCAAGAAATCTAATGATTTCAGGAACCATATCTTCTTTAAGCAATATTCAAAGAGCACATTCATCTTTGTGACAGTCCCCTCCAAAAATTTCCACCTGCTTAAAAAGAGAGTTGTCATTAATCAAACCAGTTCAGCATATTCACTGGCTACCACCTCCACATACTGCTCTATCTCAGTGGATTCTAATCCCTAATATTATAGGGCACAGTTTAGACCATGGGGCCAACCAAAGTGTGACCTTCAACTTCGCATAACATGGCCCAGTCTCTTAAAAAATAAACTTCAGGGCATCGACATCTGCAATTCAGTGCAGTAAACATAACCCAGAGAAACCTGGCAGGCAGATCCACCCCTGGTGCAATGCCTACTCAGACAGAGGTCCGGGACCCCTGGAGCCACAGTGCCTTCTCTATGTCCACTAAACCAACTCGGATGGAATAGTCAAGAAGATCGGCCTGGACTAGCAGTCCCACGTCAGTTAGCCCTGCCACGCACGGACATATAAAGACTTGCTTTATAAAAGGTGACTGTACATTCAAGCACCTTCCTAACTTCTAACCTACAGCTTACTTAATACCCATGTTATCCTAAGTTCCACATCAGAATTGGTCAGGAACATCTGCGAGGACACTGATTCTAGGTAGACAAGCCCCTGATGTTCTATAGCTATAATGACATTAAAAGTGCTTTTTCCACAAAGCATTTCAAACCAATGTAGCCAACAGCTAATAGGCAAAGTCTGCTGAGATAACTTATGTCTGCATGATCAGTGTGGGCATTTTCCTGTTTCTCTTTCCACGTTTCCTTCCCATCCCCCAAAACAGGCTCAAATTCGAGGAAATAAACTAACATGGTCAGACCTTACAGACATGCCCTCAGAGCGCCATATGGTTTAGAAAACTGAAGACATAGTCAAGATATCTGGTGGAGGGTAGGTGTAAGTAGAGCAAGTACTGGCCAAAATTTCACTCAGAAGATCCTTGCACAAGACTCAGCTCCAAGTGGACTGTGCAACCAGGGAGATGAGCTGGGAACCAGAGAGGCGGCTGCTAAAGTGGCAATGCTTAGATTCTTCGTTTCGTTACAAAGGGGCGACCACGTGGAGTTCATTGGGGTAGCTGTGGCAACCAACTTCTGCTTTGCACATCCCAGAGGCGAGGAGCTTGGAAGGAAGAGCAGGAGGCTCCTCCTCACCTAAGGAAAAAAGACAGAGTCGTGGTGACTACACTTTATTGAATGGGAGCTCGTGCCCAAACATGGCTGGGGTCTGGTTTAGAAAGAGGCTCTGCACAAGTGAGGCAGGTATCCCAACCAGCCCAAGATGCTGCATCTCATCCTAACAGGTGTCAGCACCCTTAGTTGAGGGAGAAGGAGACTTTCCATGCACAACTCCAGTTGTGTGCAAGTGTGGTGAGGGGCAGTCCAATAGAGCCTTCCCCACCTCCACTACCTGGGGCTCTGTGCTGAGCTCTGATGGAGAGAATGCTGCACCCACAAGTCCCACGTTCAACAGCTGTGGCTTCTGAGGTGAGAAGGTAGGGGTGGTGAAAACTGCATGTCTCCAAAAAGACAGAGGGCCACAGACCCTTCCCCAGAACCCTTGAGACTCAATGTGTTTGGTGTTCAGCCGTTTTTTGGATTTAGATGTGTACCTAGATATGTACTGTATCTTACATAACACTCCTTAAGGGGTCTGGGAGGGTCACCATAATTTAACATCAGAACTTTGTAACTTTACATCTGTGACTACTCCCATTAGCTGGGATAAATCAAGACTATCAATAGTCTCATCTTACTTCACATCAGCTTTCACTGTCAAATAAGCTTGCACCAAAATTAGAAAAATGCTTTCACTGTGGATAAAGGCTGCACCAAGAACCAGATTCCTCGGCACTCTTGGCTCTCTTCTGCACCTTACCCAGGCCTGAAGAGGAAGACACGCTCTCCGTCAGGGAAGAAGTTTCTGTTTGGTCCGTCGACAGTCCTTCCATCAGAGGCAGAGACAGCTCCGACGAGGGCACGGACGAGTCGTAGATGCCCGAGTCCCGTGGCATGTCTGAGGGGCTGACGGCCTTCACCATGTGCAGCAGGGGCTGCAGGGCAGAGGCGCCCTCCGCACCGGCCGGCGCCTCCATGTCTTCATCCGGGCTCAGGTGCTGACTCCCCAGCCGCAAGTCAGGCAGCACAGTCGCCCCGAGGATGGCCGCCTCAGCCTTGAGGCAGAAATCACTCTCGTTGCCTGGTTTGCACACGACATCATTTAAAACCAAGCCCGAGTCAAACTTCTCTAGGACTGGCTCCCGGTAGACGGGTGGGGGACGGTGGAAGGGAACGAACTGCTTCTCAAACCAATCAGGCTCGTCGTCGATAAACTGGTGCATGTTGCAAATGGCGACGTACAGGGACCGCCCCGATTTGCTCCGGAAGTAGTTCCTCCTGCTGACCTGGCCGGGGTACGTCCCCGCCTCCTGGAAGCTGCGGTCTCGAGAGTGCAGGTGGGAACAGAGCTGGGGGAGGTTGTCCATGAGTTTGTACTTGGTGCTCAGGTCCAGGACGCCGGGAACATCTCCCTCGCAGGAATAATCAAAGTAGACGGCGATGAACTTGCTGAGCGCTGCTGGACTCTGCTTGGCTTGGCGGAGCTTCTCGGCAATGGCCGACAGGGCCACCAGGAAGAGCTCCCTTTTCCCCGAGCCCCTAGCGTCTCCTTTGTGTTTGTAGCTCTTCTTGTCCACGAAGTACTTCATGCCTTTGGAACACACCACGATGATGAACTGGGACTCGTGGATCTTCTGAATGACCCATTCTCTCTGCCCTTCTCTGCAGAGACTGAAGTCTTCCCACAGGTCCAGAGCCACCTGGAAGGAGCACAAAGAACCTCATCTCCCCTCTACAGAATGCTCAGTAAGGGCCTGGAAAACCGAGTAGCAAGAATGTAGACCTTACGGAAAGGGCACACCATCTGTCACTTAACCATTGGGAGCACCCCAAGGGAAGAGTTAACCCTCTGTGAGTGGCAGCCCCACACCAGGCCCTCTGCTGAGGGCCATCCGTCACCCCGTTTCAGTGTCATGTGGGGTCACTACCTCTGTGCTCTCCACCACTCTGCAAGCTCCTTGAGGGAGTCACATGTGGTCTGTGAAGAGATGGAAGTACAGAGATTTTAGTTACAGGACACATCTAACTCCCTCAAGGAGCTTGCAGTGTGGTGGAGAGCACAGGAGGTAGGAACTGGGGTTAGTGTATCTGATGAATGCGGCTGCCTACATTAGCGGGAGCAGAGGCTGGAGAGAAAGCTGGCAAGATCCGAAAGAACTTGGATGAGTGGCCCCAAAGCAAGCCAGGAAATGGGGCTCAGGCCTTGATGTAAGTCTCCCACAAGGCTAATTGACTTTCGTCCACAAAGTGTGACTGGACAAAGACTCCTCTGGCCACTCTCTCAGCCGCATGGTGGGCCCTGAAATCTACCACAGTATCACAGCCATTCAGGTTAACCCACTGGGGGGTGACTAGATCTTAGAGCAAAAGAAAACAAATTCATTTCAGCATTCATCCACTTGCTAAAAGTAATCCTGAATTATATCATGCTTTCCTTAAATCTTGCTACTATTATATAAATGAAAAATTATCTGAGAATATCAAGCATTTATTAAATGTTCCAATCTCTGACTCAGCAATTCCAGGAATCTATCCTCAGGAAATCATCAGAAATGGGACAGAATTTATCCTCCGAGGTATTTAACATTTTGAATTAACTCACGTATGGAGAACTGATATTATGGATTAAAAAATGCAGTTTGCATAGAACATGGCGTGGAAGATGAAATGAAGAGACAAGAAAAGACCACTGCAGTAGCCCAATATGCAAAAATTGCATATTTTTGCAATATGCATTATGCATTTACACTCAATGTTTAACTGTGTTACGGCTTCCTCCGTGTTGGGATTAACAGGCAAGTTTTTACCTGTTACCCTTTTTTACAGTTTCCAAATTTTTTACAATACGTATTATATTCACAGGAGGAGGAAAAAAAATTTTTCCCCGAGGCTAATTACTTACAAACTAGAGCAAGCTGGCTTGTCTTTGTTATCTGAAGGTAGTGAGAGCCACTAGCTAGAGTTTGCAGCCAAATGTGCTTGCTGACCTTACGGTGTTCAGGGGGAAACCAGGCCAGCCTTGTAGATACATAATTGTGACACTAGGGGGCAGCCTCACCTTGTGGAATCTCTCCACAGAGCCCAATCAGCAGCAGTTTCAAAGCACAAATAACTTCAAATTACACAAGTGCTGTAACAATCCTTGAAATTAAAACCATGGTGTTACAGAAAAGCTATATACTGATACCGTAACTCAAGAGACTAACTAAGAAACCAGAGCTGACAATCTGAGCACCTGACACATTCTGGTTTCCACTGCATTCTGCCTCCCTTCCACATCATCACTGCTTCCTACCAAACAACCTTACAGAGACCTGTTAACAAGTATTCC
>PVIY010010918.1:0-51374 GCA_004026745.1 Myrmecophaga tridactyla | reverse complement strand
TCCATGCCATGAAGCATTTAGTGCAGGTGAGGGGGAGGACAGGCTAGAGAAGAGCATCGAGGCTGGTCCCAACTCAGAAGCTGCAGGTGTGGCCACGGAGGATGGAGTGTGGGGGGATGGAGCACAGGTGTCCCGCCCCCGGGGTTAGAGGGACAGGCTTCAGATCCGCACCTCGCAGCCGCAGAAGTCCTGGAGGAAGTAGGCGAAGCACTGGACCACGTTCACATGGTTCTGGCCGTCTTTACTGGAATAGCACAGGAAGACCTGGGGCCGTGGCCGGAGCCTCTCTCTGGGCAGTGCTGTGGCGTAGGTGGAGGACTCCGAACTCTCTTCATCTAAATGCGAATATGTATTTTCTAAATTGGAAAAGAAGATAGGGTTGACACCCACAAGCAACGCTTTGTCCCAGCTCAGAACCCGGCGCTAACCAACGAGCCCCTAGGCAGCCCCAGTTCCCCAACTCCGTGAGCTGTGGTTGGGAATGGGACAGCAGTTTCTCCAAAACTTGCTCTTAAACTGAAATTTACCTTGGACAAGCCGAGAACACTGTAGAGTCAGAAGGGGGCGCCCACAACTGCCTCTTGTGACAAAGCGCACTTAACCAGGCCCAACTAAGCACTGGCTGGGCTGACCTTTATTTTTTATTTCAGGTTATTTTTAACTTTTTATTGAGGGATAACTTACAAGTGGTAACGCACATAAACCTTAAGTGTACAACTTCAAGTCTTATGTAAGTTTACACACCTGTCTAACCCCCACAAGGTAAAAGATACAGGACATTTCCATACCCCAGAAGGGTCCCACGTGACACCTGACTTTTATAAGGGATCGACCCCTACCTAGATCCTTACTCAGACTCCCGTCTTCCTCTATGAAATTCTTCATTTCCAGCCTGAATTTGAGAATAGAATTAGGCCTGTCCCCTCTGTGGCTGCTGGGGTTAAAAGCTAAAGAGTCTAACTCCGGGAACATTATGTTCTGTCCCGGCTTTCCTCTACCCTAGCCAGGGAACTGTCTCCGGGGGCGCTGTGATGTCCCAGCTGCCTCCCAGAGACCCCGGCCCACCTCACCCGTGGAGGAACCGGCAGTCCCAGCCTCACCCTCTGTCAGGGCACAGCCCTGTCCTGCACACAGAGATCCCTTGGTGCACAGAGAGATCCCTTGGTGCACAGAGAGATACCTTGTTGCTTCTTGCGACACATGACGGTGAAGAGCGTGGCGCAGGCCGAGACCACCACCAAAGGCACCGTGATGGCCACGGCGCGGATGGGCCCCGCCCACGGGGAGTGCACTGGGGAATTTCAAAGGGAAAGGTTTAAACTTAAGCAGCGTGACAACTTCAAAGTGAACTTAGACTTTTTTTTTTCATTAAAACCTAAGCCGTGTAACAGGTTCTGGGACCACTCAAGCACCTCTCTCTAGAACGGATTCAGCGTTCATAAAAGGACTCAACTGTTCACTTTTAAAGGGTTGTCGAAGGAAGCAATCCAACAGTTAGAGTCTGCTGGGACAGTAAATACCTCTGAGAGAGAATTTTGCCTAAGGAAACCTCCCCTCCCACCACTTTTCTTCCAAGGACAATTGACTATTTAGTCCCAGCGAGACACACACCAACCACAAGGCTTTGATCTTCCAGGCATCAACACAGGATGGGAAGAGAGTCAGATTTGATGAAATGTCATTTAAGACAGAGGAGCCAAGTTTTGTTTTGCTCTGTTTTTATACAACCATGAAGTACAAAAAGTATCGGATGCTTTAGTCAACTGTAGCCCAGAGCCAAAATTTCAATCAAAAAAAAAAAAATTCTTACCTGGCTTTAAAGCATAATGCATCACTTTTCTTGTTGTATTAGTGTCATCCACCAGCTGCAAAAACAGAGAATGCTCTATTTATTTTTTTAAGTGAAAGCACCCCGACAAATTACGCCTACTAGGCAAGTGGCAAAAAATGGTGATTTCATTCATTTTTTCCATCTGTGGGCAGTGGATAGGGTATTGAGAGGAGAATGGGTGAGGGAAAGGAGAGCTGCTATACAGAATGCTTGCTGGGGCCTGTGACCACTTATGGGGTTGAATCAGGCATTAGGTGTACTCAGGTAAATCTCTGCTTTACTAACTCGAAACTCTAAAATTCATCAAATTTCCTTTCATGAATCAAAAGGCTGTTTATTCTTTGAAGATTATGGCGAGGGATTTCCACATTCTAAAAGTTTTCAAATAAACTGACGTTCTGCCACCGATTTTACTGAGCCTCCTCCATTAATGCTTTAAGAAGCTATGCTAGTTAAAAGAAAAAACGTACTGCTACCAAATCATGCAAGAACAGGCATTTCTACCAAAAGGTTAAGATGTGTTGGTTGTCTCAGAGTAGTGAGGTTAAACACAAATTTTTAATTTCCCTTTCTATTTTCTTTTACTCCCTGTTTTTGCAGTACCTATATTTTAATATTGGAAAAGTTAAAAATATATATATATATAATTTACTCTTACATGCTTTTTGAAATGATGTTTAGAACTCATGTATATTTAAACAGAAAAAACATCAAAAGAAACCCTTTTCAAGTACAGGCAGACGTAATTTTATACAGATGTAAAAAGTATAAGTTTTGTTTTGCCATTTTAATACTAAAGGAAAGCGTTTTTAAAGCTAAAGTTTTAAAAATACACCTTTGTGGTATAAAGGAACACGATATAGCAACTTAAAATCCTGGGTAAAGGGACTCTACCACTACATTAAAAAACATTCTTTGAAATATTTAGTGAAAAAAAATCAAAGACCAATTATGTATAAACTTTTAAAAAGACAAGTACTTTCTACCTGAACTGGGTTTGTTCTATGCAATTAATAATGGGCTTTCTTGAGTTATATATACCTCAATTATATAATCCCCAGGAGAAACATTTTGAAGCAGGCAGCTGGTTGTCTCGGTGTTTTGCTCCTGCAAAGAAACAACAACCCTTTAAAATTTAACTTCTTGAATAAAAGTTATCAGGATCCCTCTTCTCCCCCAGAGCTGGAGGAGACTTACCATCTGTCTGGAACCCATTTTTAGAAGACATCAATTTGATCATAAATCAACTGTTTATCTGCCACGTTATCTGAACTTCACTCTGAAAAAGGTCCAAAGAACCTGGGACTCACGTCACATTGTCCCCTCAGCTGGTGGTCTCCTCAGCAGAAATAATTGATATGAGTTCAAAGAAACTAGCTAAAACAACCCTCTACTTAATAAAAGGGCATGGAGAAAAACTACCAATCTGTGTGTGTGCATGTTTTATTTGTCCTAATTTTAATTTGGGCAGACGGACAAAGGTCAGCGACTGAGGGGAGAGCCAGCAGGAGGACAAAACTATGACAAGACCCAACACCTGAGCGTGTCTAGGAGGACACTGGGCTCTACCACCATGACCAAAAACCTCTCCTGGAGTTCACAGGGGATGATGTGGCACTCCTGGGACTTCCACAGAACACATCCCACTCCCTCTGATCACTCAGTTTAAGAACTTGGCTAGTGTGTTTCTTGACTGTCTTGGCTGGCATGAAATGTAAGGAGCAGGATAATTGCTAGGGGTCCGAGTCCTATATGTGGTTTTCCCCTTATTAGCTGTGTGACCTCGAGGAAGCCAGGGGGCCTCCCTGGGCTTCGGGTTTCCCATCTGTAAAGTGGGAACAACGACAGCCTTGGTTTCAAGTAACTGTAAAGGACTCGAGTGGAATGCTCAGTGCCAAACGTACAGTAAGCACCTGATTAATGTTTTAAATACAGAAGAACAAACTAGGACTCTGTAATTACAGTTGATCCTCACGATTCAGATTCGATATCTGCAAATTTGCCAACTCACTGAAATGTATTTGCAACCCCCAAAATCAACGCTCATGGCCCTTTTGTGATCACCTGTATACATGCAAAATAGAAAAAAATTTGAGTCACCTGACACCCAGATTCCAGCTAACAGTGACCAAGGCTGGGCTCAACCTTCTTATTTCCGTTTTCATCCTGTGAACAGGCATCCTTCCTTTTCAAGGCATACCTGGTGTGATGCTGTCTGCATTTTTGTGCTTTTTGTGGTGATTCTGTTGTTTAAAATGGCCCCCAAGCATGGTGGTGAAGTGCCTTCTAGTGTTCCTAAATGCAAGAGGGCTCTGCTGTGCCTCATGGAGGAAATATGTGTGTTCAGGTACAAGCTACAGGGCCCTGAGTTCAACGTCAACAAATCAACAACATCTACAAAGCATCTTTAAACAGAAACACACATAAAACAAGGTTATGAATGGATCAGTTGATGAAATTGCTGCGATCAGAGCCTCACAGTAACCTAACCCTGTGTACTTGCACGGGTCAGTGTTCCCTGATTCGGTGTTCACAGCACTTTACAGAACACAACTAGCATGAATAACAAGAACAGTAGTTAGGCTCCCTGGCAGTGCTTTCACCAGGCTCTGTCACCACTGGGGAAAGATAACTGAGGAGTAAGGGATGATAAGATGGCCCTAAGACACACCAGAAGAGCAATAACATTCTGGGAACCTCCTTAACTCCGAGAGCCAGCAAAGCCCAGTGGTCATTTTAAAACAGGCAGTGGCTCCTTCATGCAGCTTACCTGTTTGCAGGTCTTTCGCTTAAAGGGTCCTTCGTGCTTGAGCTTGTAATGCAAGTAGAAGAAACGGAAGCCGAAGTTGTGGGGCGCGTGGTCGAAGGTCACCTGCATGTCCGAACCATGCTGGGTGATGTTCAGGCTCCGAGGCTTCCAGACTAGAAGGAGGAAGGACCCACAGTGAGCTCCTGGAGGCCGCCCTGACACCACACCGTGGCAACACTCTGAAGCTTGACAAACAGAAACAACTGTACTTACAGGGTTTGCAGGCCAGGTTGTCTGGCTGTAGCAAGAGGTCACAGGCTATTAAGAGAGACACATACTTTAGTTTTAGGACAGTCTGATATTTTGCTTCTCCAATAATTCAATAAGACACAAGTATACTGTGCTGGGTGCTGCTGGGGAGGACATAAAATACATCAATTCAGGAATGATTTTCAATCCAGTGCAGTACACAAAGCATCTTATGAAAATCTAAACTGGGTGCAATACAAAAACACTGACGCAGGCTTACTTTATGCCGAAGAAATAGAAATTGCGTACGGGAGTCCAGACTTAAAAGGCTTGAGAAGCACCACAAGTTTTCTTCAAAGCTGTCGGCCAAGGGTGGAGGGTGTGTCCATGCCCCATTACATGCAGGCCCTGTCTTAGCTGGAAAAATGCCGGCTCCTATCATAGTCCATGTTTAGAGATACAAGGGAACTTTGGAATGGTCTGGAACTGCTGTGGGGTTATTCTAACCTTCACTGGATTTTAATTTAAATCCTTTTGATAGAGTCTAAACATAGCATCCAAGCACCTCCTAGATAGTAATCCACTGCTGAAAACTGGCCAGCAAAGCCAGTGGGCTTTGAAACTGGACTTCAAGGTGATAAAACACAACTAAGGAGGCCAAACAAACCAGTCCCATATACCATGCTGCTAACTATGGGACAGCTCTCTGGGAAATGTCCACAATGCCAAGAAAATAAAAAACAGCCTTAAAGCCACAGTATACCAAGGTGGTGAGAAATGTCTGTGTTTCAGGAACACATCCTCGTCCCCTCCCTCCACCTCACCCCCAGATACGTTGATTCCAATGGGAAAAATGAATCTTAAATTTGCCAGTTTTGATTTAGGTGAGGCTTTCAAAAACACATTCTTTTCACCTTTTTAGTTAAGGCGTAACAGAGAGGCTGGGGGGAACTGCCTGAAAATGTAGAGCTGTGTTCCAGTAGCCATGTTTCTTGAAGATGATTGTATAATGATATAGCTTTCGCAGTGTGATTGTGAAAACCTTGTGTCTGATGCTCCTTTTATCTACCTTATTGACAGACAAGTAAAACATATGGATTAAAAATAAAATAGTAAGAGGAACAAATGTTAAATTTAGTAGATTCAAATGCTAGTGATCAATGAAAGGGAGGGGTAAGGATATGGTATGTATGAATTTTTTTTCTATTTTCTTTTTCTGAATTGATGCAAATGTTCTAAGAAATGATCATGATGATGAATATGCAACTACACGATGAAAAAAAAGAATGCTCATATTGTATGGTGATTGGTTTTATAAAGAGAAAAAAAAAGCCACATTCTTTGAATTCTCTATCTGCTTACTACCTGAAAGGCACCAAGAGATACTGTGAAAGGTACAGGGTCTGTGCCATATGGAATCATTTTAGTTAAGAAACGAGACCAATTAAAAAGTAACTTTGCTGCACAGACAACAACCACAGTAAGAAATCCGATACAGGTGGGAGTTGAGAACAAAAACCTCATGGGAGATGAGGACCACAACCGGACCACAAAGGAGGGAAAGCGGGACCGGACCTCAGGGCTGGCCGTACAGCCCTGGAACGCCAGACAGAGAGTTTACCAGGAAGGCAAGTGGGAGCTGCTGCAGGTTCCAGGGTGGCCAACCACCAAGTGTGAAAGCAGAGACCCAGGCAGATCAAACAGATCCCGTGCACACAGACCAGGCTGCAAAGGGAAACTGCAAGCCCAGTGTGGTTGGTGGTTTGAGAATGTGGACTCTGGAGCCAAACTTCCCAGTTCCAGGCAAGCCATTTAACCTCTCTGCACGATTCCAAATCTGATTTAAGTGGGGATGAAAAGATCGGACTCTATAAAAGAGTTGTTATACTGGTAAACAGAATTACTATGTGTAAAACATTTAGAACACGGCCCGGCATATAGTAGATGTTAAATAAATAGAAACAGAAGTGGACCTAGGGATACCAGTTATTTTTTCCTAATCTAATCCTGAAAATGGCAGGCAATCATTCACACAGGCTACCTCCTAATGACAGGTAAAAGATGGCATCATTTCACGCTCCTACCCTTCACCCCAAAATCAACTTGGACTTTTAGGTCTATTTTTTTTTAAAAGCAGTATGTTGTTAATCTAAATCAACCTGCCTGGATGACAACCCAAACCCTTGGAGTCTAGAACGGTCACGAGACCTTGTGTTTCTGTATAGCTTAATGTAATACCAGGATACATCTCAGACTATGTGGGCTGATAATTAAAAACTACCGGTAGAGTCCCCAGAGGGTCTGAAGGGGGGGTCCGAAGGGGTGATTATATATATGGAACTATTAAATATTCCCATCTGGGAAATGCTGGGTACCCTCTTACCCATAGGGGATTCCCAAGAAAACAGGCCAAGCCCTAGATTTTGAGTCTTGCCCATACGAAACTTATTTCTGTAGGGGAGAAACTGACACTATCCATAACAAGGCCTAAGAGTTGCTTCCAGGAAGCCTCTTTGTTGCTCAGATGTGGCCTCTCTCTCTCTAAGCCCAACTCTGCAAAGAGAAATATGTGACCCTCCCCTCTACGTGAGACATGACACTCAGGGGTGAAACTCTCCCTGATGGCATGGGGTATGGATCCAGGGATGAGTCTGGCCCTGGCACTGTGGGATCTCCAACACCTTTTGGACTACAAGGGGCAAAAGAAGTGTAATATAATAAGGCCTCAGTGGCCAAGAGAGATCAAATAGAGTCAAGAGGCTATTCTGGAGGCTGCTCCTGTGCAAGCTTCAGTTATAACTGCTGTGGTTTGCTAACCCCCAACCAAGGTGACTCCTGTTGACTCTTCAGAGCACCTAGGGCTCAACCTGAGACTCCATAAAGGTTTCATGGACTCAGTTTGCTTTCCTGGAACCTATAATTCCCAGAGGGTTCCTAAATCAGATAAATCCTGAAATCCAGAGGGACCAGCATCTCCAGAATTATCAGGTAATTACATCCTCCTATCCTTTAATGTCGACACCCCTTCTCAACATGAACAGTCAGAATGGGCACTGCCCAAAGATCCCTACACACCAAAAGAAGGATTAAAGGAAAAGGAGGCAGTATAACAGAGAAAATGGGATTTAACAAACGAGTGTGGCTGCTGAATCACTATACCCTAGCCTCCAATGTTTTGGAGCAGTTAGAAGGAAAAATCTGAGATGATAGAATGTAAACCAGTGACAAACTCTGGGATCTGTTCTGTAACTACTTGTTGACAGGCGCTTTGAAAATTATTGCTTTTTTTCTTTCTTTGCTTTGTATATATATTTCACAATAAAAAAAGTTTAATAATCAATGTTTTGATACATGATTATCCTGATGGTATAAAAGAATCCTCAAAAATCAACTGTCATATCTGTTCTAAAATAAGGTCTAGAACAAGGTCTGTCCTTAAACAAACGAGTCTCTCATTAAAGTAACAGATCCTGGGCCACAACAAACTCTAAAAATTGCTTTTCAGTATACAAAGAACTCCCCAGCGGGCTTGTTTCACACTAGTATTTAAGTGTGCTCTTGGACACATCCCTGCAGAAAAATCACTGTAAGTGTGAGATAAGTCCCCTCGTGGGAACCAGGCAGAAAAGACCATACTCACCGCGGGTTCTGAAGAAGAAAGGCTGATAATTGCTTTCGTTTTTAATGGAAGGAAAAGGGACAATCTTTACAAAGTAATCCGTTTCAAATTTCATGTTGAGGAAAGGTTGAGATTCCATTCCCTAAAAGGGAACAAAACACAAGTGGCATCATAGAGAAATTACCCGCCCCTCCATCTGTACAGGAGACATTCATTTCTACCCCAATGGACATAATTCCAGAGCCGGGGAGGGGGAAGGAAGACATCAAGGCCTGCTTTCTGCACCCCTCGCCTAAATGAAACTGCAGATCCACGATGCTGTCTGTTCTCTGGCAAGGAAGCCGTGGCTTCCCTGAGCCTCAGGTTGGCAGGGAAGCCCACTCACACTTTCAGAGCACAAAGGCACCTTCTAGGATCCCTGCCCGCGTGTAACTAGAGATGTGTGTGCCACAGAGAGGTGTCAAAGGGTTTCTCTGGGAGTGTGGAGCAGGTTCGTGGTGTTACAGCTCCATTCTTGCCCACCCTGACAGGCAGGGTGAACCCTACAGCCCCTCCTCCAATTTCATAGCTTTTCAATAGACCATTCAGACCCCCTGACAATGCTGGTGCGTCTTCAGGAGCGCGTTCCCTGCGTGTGACTTACAGTTCTTTTGAAGCTACTGTTGAGCTGCTTCGGGTCCTTTAGAATCAGTTGTTGGCACTGACTTCCCTCCGACTTCAGCTCCTCCAGTATTACCCGAAATCCTTTTAGGAATTCGATGCCTAGCAAAGTAGAACGCTTTTATTAAAGGCGGACCTAATTACTTCGGAACACTTTCCTTCTTCCAAGATTACCCGGTCCTCTCCAACCACACCCTGGGAGTTCATGGAATTCTTACTCTGGCCAGAACATCTGCATTTATGTAAGGGAAAAATGCATACCCTGCATTCCTACGGTAGAGCCAGGTGATTTTCTCTATTCTACCATTACTAATTAATCTCTAATCCAGGCAGCTATTTCACAAATGCCTGTTGCCTCCGTGGCATTAAGGTTCAAATATTCAGGTTAAAATCACAACTGATTGTGTAAGTCTGCACTGGAATATATAATTTCTCGTTCATTAAGCAAGATGCATTCAGAAGGTGATAATCCCAAATGTTGACTAAGGAATCCCCCTAAACCATGTTTCCACTTTAAGTTTTTATCCCTGTATTTGTTGGCATGTTTCACCTGAACAACATACAAAATTCCCAGCAAAGTGTGTGCCTGAGCCCGAGGGAATCCTAGGCTTGAAATTAAACAGCTAGGAGAAAGCCTATGTCATTTACAAAGCAATTCCTACTCTAATCACGCCTGAAAGGCAGACACCCGAGAGCTCCCCGTGTGTGCTCCTCACACAACGCTCCCGAGGCCCCACGTCGCCCACAGAGCTGCTGAAAGGCGAAGGCCCAGCCTCCCGCCACCTGAGCTTCCCCCGCCGCACGTCGCCTGGATGCTTTCAAAAGGATTAAGCTCTGATGGCCACAAGAGCCAGCACTGGCTCTGTATCCCACGGAGACTGGAGTGGCCCAACTGCAGCTGGAGATTCCCAAAGCCGGTCTCAATTGGCGCGATATCGATTTCACATTCTTTCTGAACACTAGACAAGGAGTCATTTTTAACCTCCTCTTTCTTTCCCCCTAGAGCAAAAGTAATTACACAGGATGCAATTAACCAGGTGGGAAAATTACGGATGGCAAAGGCCAGGAAAATCTTTTTCTCTTTTGAATAGGTTCTCCAGTCCTATGATTATTTGATGAAGAGCACATATTTTCTGGTAGGGAGGGCACAGAGACAATGGTTAGAGCTGCACATTATAAGGACTGAGAGTACAACAGTGTGCAGGTATGACTTCCTTCATGCAGAATTCCACCAGCAGCTTCCTGTGGGAGTACTAGCCCGCGGACCATTAGCCAGAGATTCCGACATGAGGACAAGATAAAAGGTCTTCTGACCAGAAGCTATTTAGTAGCCCTCACAGGAATTTGCACCACTTGAGATCCAAACTTAAAAAAAAAAAAAAAAAAAAAAAAGGTTTTTGAACACATTCTAGTATTTACAGTAAAATTTAGTTTATGCGACATCTCCAAAACTACTGTTTAACAAAAGCTAGCTAATCAATATAAAAGGCTGTACATTCCACAATTACATAAAATTTCATCAGCCAGGGTAAGGGCAGAGGATTCTAGTTCTTATTTTTGAAAGACCAGCCTGATAAATCACTAAGTGAAGTCTGGGGGTGGAGTATAAAGGCAACAAGTTGCATTCCTGTATCACAATGACATATTTATCACAGTATTAACACCTGGCAATTACATAATGATCAGAAATTGTATGGAACAACTTCCCACGTAGGAACTTGCATGCTCCACCCCATGGTTTAATTCATTAAATTCTCCTAACAAGCTCCCATTTTACAGAGGAGAAAAAAGGTTCAGAGAAGCTAAATGACTTGCCCAAGGTCACACAGGAATTAAATAGCAGAGGTGGGATTCATACCCGGTGCTCTTAACCCACATGCTTTTCTGCCTCCCAAGGAAACAGACAGAATCTGTCTGGCCACCTCCACCCACAAACCATCTTCCAGGAAAAACACAGCTTCCTCTGCCTGAAAATGTAGAGTTGTGTTCCAGGAGCCATGTTTCTTGATGATGATTGAACAATGATATAGCTTTCACAATGTGACTCTGTGACTGTGAAAGCCTTGTGTCTGAATGCTCCTTTTATCTACCATATCAACAGACGAGTAGAACATATGAAATAAAAATAAATAATAGGGGGAACAAATGTTAAAATAAATTTAGTTTGAAATGCTAGTGATAAATGAAAGCGAGGGGTAAGGGGTATGGTATCTTTTTTTTTTCTGTTATTCGTTTTATTTCTTTTTCTAAATTGATGCAAATGTTCTAAGAAATGATGAATATGCAACTATGTGATGATATTAAGAATTACTGATTATATATGTAGAATTGAATGATATGTTAATATTTTTGTTTGTTTGTTAATTTTTTTAATTAATAAAAAAAGATTAAAAAAAAAAAAAAAAACCACAGCTTACTGCCCTCGCTGTTCCACAGTTAATTTTCCTACCACCAGCTCATACCTCTTGCTTTCATTCTAAGGATGGAACCTGCAATTTGTCAGGCCAATCCCATTAAAATTTAGCTTTATGTGGAATGAACGACCACTTCCCTTTTGTCCACAGAGAATGCTTTTATCTTTAAATGTTAGGATAATATTATTTTTGGAGAATCCACCAGGTTTAGACCCAGCAATATTTACAAGAAGTGAGTTGAACCAATGGGTGAGCCCCATTTGCCCCCTCCCTTCCCACCACTCACTCCTCCTGCAATCTGGTCTTTGTGAGATTACCCCACTCAGATTGAGAAATTCAGACTTCATTTTACTTCTCCCTTGGCTACGTTTTTTTATAAGTCTAAGACTGTGTGACAATGGAAAAGCAGCTGCCTGGGAACCAGTTATTATCTGATGATAATAACAGTATGTGTTTTAAGAGCTCTCTATAGAAAAGTGCTGTGTGTGTCTAATGCTTATAACAAACCAAGAGGCAGTTATCTCTATTTTAAAGTTGGGGAAACCAGGGTTCAGAGAGGTTTAAATGCGTCTTGTGTGAGGCAGACTCTGGATTCAATCTCAGGCCCATCTCAACCAAATGCCTGGGCCCTTCTCAGGCCGACGGACGCACCTGCCTCTGCGTATTGTCA
The DNA here is from genome assembly GCA_004026745.1 of Myrmecophaga tridactyla. Taxonomy (NCBI): domain Eukaryota; kingdom Metazoa; phylum Chordata; class Mammalia; order Pilosa; family Myrmecophagidae; genus Myrmecophaga; species Myrmecophaga tridactyla. Next base: position 39,182 of record PVIY010010918.1, on the reverse strand, counting down.
ATTCATTCAAAAGGACAAAAAGATTTAGCCCCAAGCTAAATCTGGCCAGATAACATGGGTTTGCTTTTTTGTTTTGTTTTTATTTGGCCCACACAAGTTTAAAAAAAGAAAAGATCGACTAGCTGCCAATATTTTAAAACTTGGTTGATTTAATGGTTTCACTTAAAAACCAGGATCTTCTTAAAAAATGAGGAAAAGTGCCCACGGGGAGCCTGCATGTCCACATGGCCATGGAGATGGCTAATCCAGGACGCTGACGCCATTGTGTCCCTGGATGGGGCCATGTGCTCCCCTGTGCCTGCCACCACCCACTGCTGAGACACAGAGGCCAAGGCCCGGTGCCATTTATCATTCATACGCTATTATTTTTCACACCCACATCCCTCTCAGCGATAGCCAAGAAACAAAAGACTAGCCGCGGGGCAGCAGCCTCGAGCTGTGCGTATGCCCAGCCAGCGCACACAACAAAGAACAAAGTATGCCTGTGCCCAGCCCGGCCCACGCATCACTCACGCCAAGACACGCCACGCACACGGCGGCAGCACATCTGGGATGCTGACACTGGGCACTGGGCACCATGCACCCAGGTTGCCACAGTGGACGCCCTCTGACCACTTACCGAGGGCCCCCGGGGACCACAGGACGGTGACTGCCACTTGGTCGTGGCAAGCGTACTGGCTGATGGTGATGTTCTGGGCATCAGCAATCACGTGCTTTCCCACCGGGTTCAAGTATGTGGTGCAGTCTGGAGAGTTGGAAGAATGAACAGCTAAATTAAAAAACATGTTATTTCCAAGTCCATTATCTCAAATTACACAGAGCATGCATGGAGATGGCCAAATCCATCCTGTTTAAAGACGTGTTTCAAAAGCCCAAATACAACCTCAGAGATCGACTGTTTGGAAAAATGTAAGAATGCTTCCGAGGGATTTTTTTTTTTTTTCTTGCATGGGCAGGCACCAGGAATCGAACCCAGGTCTCTTGAATGGCAGGCGAGAACTCTGCCTGCTGAGCGTGGCCAGCCCTTCCAAGGGATTTTTATCACTCCCTCTCCCTCAGGTTAAATTCCAGGACAGTTTTAGGAGGATTATGTAAGGTCTGAAGTTGTTAACTATTAGGACCTTTTACCTAAACTAATAATTATTTACATGGATTCAACCAGTTTTCAGTATTAGAGAGTTTAACAATGGTTAAACAAGAAACAAAAGACTAGTCACAAGGTAGCAGCCTAAAGCTGTGCATTTGCCCAGCTCGTTTCTTTCTTTGCTTTTAGAACAAAACTGGGGGGTAGGGACATGAAGTTAACGTGAAGATGTGAGCGCATTCACAGCAAGACTGTTGATCTCAATTAGTATCTGCAAAAGGTAATGACATGGACATCTGTTAACAACCTTGGGACTGAGAGATAAGCTAGGTCCCCTCAGTGTTAATGAGCATGGTCAAAGGAAAAACTTTTATTCAGTTTTCTGAAACTGAAACGTTTGATGAAAAACATGTCATCAAAAACACCCATTAAACCCAACAAGCCCCACATTGCTTCAAAAACAGGTCACCTGATTCTTTGATTTTGTCAGCATTCTCACTGCGACCCATCAGTGCCGCCCCAACCACGAGAGCAGCCGCGCCACCTGTGTTGCTATGTACACCTTCAAAGTCTGCACGATCCTGAAAAGCTCCCAGAAGCTTCCAGCCAATGGAGCGGGGACTTCGGAGATTCACCATGGGCCCTCCTAGCCTCGCATGCAGGCAGAAACATCAACCTTCCTGGCAGGCTCCAACTCATAATTCTTAAGCTTCTTCATCTCTATTTCGTTCTCAATGAGTAAATCAAATACTCTAAGGTCTTCAGTTCCATCAAATGTCCAAACCTGCCCATTACACCTCTGAAGTCAAGTTGCTTTTCTTTGAGGTGAAGCTTTCAGGAGTATTTTCTAGGAAGCTCTGTGAGTCTGCATTTAACTTTTCCCCAGTAAAATGTACTCCATGTTTCCCATTTTTAAGACTGAGTGTTCACTGGAGATGTTTGAAAACCACAAAAAAATATATAAGAAAAATTTAAAAGTCACCCGTAACCTCTTACTGCTATTAACAGAGGTAACTGCTATTAACATTCTAACAGGTTCCCTTCCAAAACTCTTCAACTGCACAGAATATGACTTAAAGGAGCACACGAGCACTCTCAAAAGAGGATAGAGGGAAGAGGCCACCCCCTCTTTTTAAACTACATCCTCCTGCGGCCTTATGTCTTACTTTCTTGCCTAACCACACGAGGAACTCTTGTCTCTGGAACCTCTATCGGCTCCCAAAACAGTCACACTTACATTTTAATGCTACTTCTTTTGAAAGGATGTTAATAATTAATAAAAATGAATTTTGCTTCTGATGAAAATTCACTATCAAAGCAATCAATATATGTTCTCTGGGTGCAAAAGATAATTTTAGAATAGGAAAAAGTGAAAAAACATTTGGTTTAGCACTGACTTTTTGCAAATGCGGAAACTTCAGCTGAGAGAGGTCAGCTGGCCGACTCAGGACCCCACAGTGACCAGCCCCAGGGTCAGGGCCAGAAAGGAGTCTCATAGCAGCTCACACAGTCTCTCACCACTATCATCAGTGCACAGCTCATGGCGAAAATAAGTTTTTAATCAGAGGCATTCAGCCTGCAAAAATCTTGGCTGAGATCAATTTCCCAATATAAAGGAAAGACAAGATCCCAACATACTTGTAAAGTTCAAATATTTTCATTTATTGAGGACTATAATGAAAGAGAAGCCCTTGACTTAAACAGCTTTAGGAAAAGATGCAGAACAAGAGCAAAACAGGATTTTTCAATATGTCCATTCCTAATGCCAGAATTAGCACTCTCCAGGTTTCTGTAAACACAATTATGCGAACATGAAGTCTAAGAATTAAGAAAATGCATTATAATCTACTCAGGCATACCCCCTCTGAGCCAAAAGGAAAAATGTGGAATGCAAAGTGAAAGAAGGCAGGGAGATATATGAAGTTCAGTCTTGACTTACTGGCAAGACATATTTTTTCTTTAGAATATTAAATGACAAGGGAATAGGAAAAAGATTTTACCATTTAATAATTTCAGTGAAAATGTATTAATTGGTTCTTACCTATTTCAAAAAGAAATAGTTAACTGAGCAACATCAGGGACTTCCTTGTATAGAAGAAGAAAAAAATAGCTTTTTCCATGGAAAACACTAAGTCCTTTACAGTGCCTGCATCCAATTATTAGCAAGTTTAAAATTTTGGATTCTGTTTACGAATTCCCAAATGACATTTTGCCAAAACGCAACAGAGCTTTAAATATCTCAGGAATCAGCGGGAGCTGTGAATTAAATACCTAAGAATTAAAAAGAAAGTAATAACCAAAAGACAGTCACAGGCAAGTAGCCCCATGAAGAACACAGTAAGATACTTTTAAGCTTTATAGGTATCGATCCTCTTCCACAAGGCCGCATATTAAATTAGTGATGCAAATGCTTGTTTGCAGCTGACCGGAAAATTTTGAACTCTTGAATGTAATATAAGACCTGCCAGGACCAAGAGTGCATATCAGAAATTAACTGTGTAACTCAAAGTAAGAAACCTTAACACATGTCTTCACTTAGCTGAATCAAGTATCATAGATTTGCAAATCTTTCGTTAGCATCACTGCATTTACCAAGGACATGCATACGCTACTAATGGGAAATGTCTGCATTTCATACGTAAATCTTTATTGGTTAACTTAAACTACCAGTGACCATGACTGTGGGTGTGAATTTGACACACATATTTATTTCCTAAAATTATTAAATTGTATACAAGACCTCAAAAACCCTGCTTTAATAGTTTATCAGGGGAAGGCTTATTGTAAAGTTGCCTGAATTGTATACCAGTCACATCTGTTCCTGAGTTGTAACTGTTATTTCTAAATTCTGAGATGCTGAGCTCTTTGTGTATAACCTGGTGGGTCCCTGGAACTTCGGTAACTGTGCAACACCTGAGATGCAGAGCTCGAGTTCTGCAGCTATAAAAGTCAGCATTATCCCATAAGCAACTGTTAAAAAAGCTGACAAAGAAATCAGATTTCAGTTAGAGATATGAATGAAGCAGATCTGCTTAGGACTAAGGTAAATCAGACTAAAGGGTAAAGGATGATACTGTCTTTTAAAACTTCAATTTCTATATGAGACGAAAGGAAGAGATGTTTATTTGTCATTATTATCTGTTAATTATTAGCTAATTAACTTGTATGGTCAGTTTATTCGAACACTATAAATACAGGGAATCTTGAAATAGAGAGTGAGATCTTATTGGTTTGTACAGGTTAGTGAGATGCCCTGATAAATTCTAGAGTAATTTCAGCAAAAAATAAAAAGCCGCCTTGAGTGACTGGGGAAAATGTGGAAATACTAAATTTCCCCACCTGGGGAATTCCAAATATTCTCGCAAGCATTGGTGACTACCAATTGAATATGCTGAGCCCTCAATTTGGGCCTTGCCCTTATGAAACATTCCTTCAAAGGAGAAGCTAAGCCTACTTTAAATAATGCTCAAGAGTCACCCCCAGAGAACCTCATTTTTGAAGCCAACTTGGCAGGTGAACCCACTGCCTTTCCGCCGCCCCCATGTGTGACTTGATGCCCAGGAGTACAAAATTTTCCTGGCAATGTGGGACAGGGCTCCTGGGGATGAGCCTGGCCCTGGCATTGTGGGATTTGAGAAAGCCTTCTTAACCAAAAGGGGGAAGAGAAGTGAAACAAAATTAAGTTTCAGCAGCTGAGAGATTTCAAAGAGTCGAGAGGTCATTCTGGAGGTTGTTCTTAGTAGTATACAGAAACCCTATTTTAGCTGTTAGTGGATTAGAAGAGCTAGAAGGAAGTACCTGAAGCTGCTGAACTGTTTTCCAGGAGCCTTGATTCTTGAAGACAATCATATGACTATTTAGCTTTTACAGTGTGACCATGTGATTGTGAAAACCTTGTGGCTGACATTCCTTTTATCCAGTAGATGGATAGATAAGTAAAAAATAAGAACAAAAAATAAAAGACTAATAGGAGGGGTTAAGGGGCATGGGATGTTTGGGGTGTTCTTTTCTACTCATTTTTATTTTCATTCTTATATTTATTTTTTTGGAGTAATGAAATGTTCAGAAATTATAGTGATGAATGCACAACTACACGATGATACTGTGAACCACTGATTGTATACTTTGGATGATTACATGGTATGTGACTAAATCTCAATAAAATCACATTCAAAAAAAAAAACAAACTTGGCTTTAGCAGGTGACCCTTCCAGAGGCCACAACGTGACCTACTCCCCTTACACTGAGTCATACCCTATCCATAAGATGAATCAAAATGTCAAGAGTTGCTACATTTGGGTCAAGACCCTTCTTGCCAATATTTTTACTAACAAACTATGGCTCCTACTATGGCTGAAACCTTACAGTTCTATATAACTACCTTTTTAATAAATGGAAGCAGCTGCTTAGAGGAAGTGCTATATGTTTAATCAGAAAAGAACGTACCCAGTCCTGTGTAAAACAATTCAACCAGAAAGAACTACATTTTCTTTAGCGAAAGATCAGAAGAAGGTGTTTCTATTCTAACTTCAGTTGGAATGACTTCTAATATTAATATAGATCAATTACTGAGTGCACACCATAAGTCAGCCACTATGTCAAGCAGCTATAAGCATTACCTCACTTAAACCTCAAAATGATTTTAGGAGGGAGAAACAACTTTATCTTCTATGATGAGGAAAAACAAGGCTCAGAAATGTTAAGTCACTCGCCATGGCTCACATGGCTGATGGGTGGTGTGGTTGGAACCCAGGCATTAGAGATGGCCAACTGGAGACCCCTGGGCCAATTGGCAATACTGCAACACAGATCCACTTGGCCCACTCCGGATTTGTGAAAATTGCGAAGTAATTGCTAATATTAAAAAAGAAGTTCACATGAAAATGCAACCTTCCCACTTTTCTTGGAAAGCATAACAACTGGCAACAGTTGTTTCTGTGAATTCCTTCAAGAACACAACACAACTGGACTATGCAATTTGCCACAGTCCCCACCATTCCCTAGCGTCCTGCACTTGGATGCTCATTTGCCCCCTGCTGGGCCCTACAGATACTTGCATTTCTTCTGAAGGACACGGCTATATCCTGAGGAACTCAGAGGAAGTCTCTATACACAACTTCTCTGAACTCTGACATTTGTCCTGCTCAAGCTCCCAAATACCTGACTGGCTTAATTAAGACTGTCCTGCTTTAGCCTCATTGACAAACCTGAGCTGGTTCACAACATTCTTCAAACACAGGCCCTGCAGTATTCTTGATTAAGCACCACTGTGTAAGCTTTACATTACTGAAAGGGCTCCATTCTTGGGTGGCCAAACTAGTTACTTACTGTCATATCTGAAGGTGATGTTGTACAGCCCGCTGTTTCTGCTGGCCGGCCCCACTCCCTGTGGGAAAACAAGAGAACATACTATGGAGTGAAGCCAATCTGCTTTTCTAGCACAAAGCCGAAACACACGCATCATCGAGGAGACCCAGTGACATGCCAGCCACCAGACGATGCTACTCTTCCCACCCGCTGCATGGCCCCCAGATGCCAAATGCCCTCCAGCCCAGGGCATTCCTAACTGCCAGGGTGTGGGGATCATAAGCACTCACTTCCCCTAAGACAATGGGAGCAGGCTGCTCTGTGCTTGGGGTTAAATAATAATTCATTAACAATAAAATTGGGAGACAGACCAAGAGCTGCCAGCTGGAGTCCTTCCAGTTAGATCTGCTTTGAGCACTGATTGGTTATAAAATTCACCTACCAGACGCTCTCATGCGAAAGCACTATTAAGCCACAACAGATAGGCAATTCTTCAAGTCCCAGGAATAGGTTTCTCATTCCAAAACTGGCAGTGAATGGGAGAGTAACTCGTTACTTCTAACGAGAAAATTCTTCACTGCTTCCATACCTATGTTTGTAATACATAGCGTAGGTCATTAAAAAAAAAAGAAAAAGAAAATTTAAAAGGTCTAACTCTATCTTCATGCCTTTGTGGCTTAATATTAGTCATCAGTGCTCTGAAGAGCAGGAATAACAACTCTGCCAGACTTCCCACCCAGAATTACAGCGTCCACAGTGGAAGCACCAGAATCCTCCCACTGACTCTGCCTTTTCCTAACCGACCATTTATCCATCACGTGAAGAGCTGCTACAGATCCGCCAACCCCAAATCTGATTTGTTTCTGTAATAATCTGCAAGTATGCCATTCAGCATTATTTGCAGAATCCGACTAAAATATGTTAACTCGGAAATGCCAAGTGATGGGAAAATACTCTAACCATACAGCTGAAATTTCCACTCAACAAGTGAGATGTGGGGAAGACCATATGCTAGCGCCTGGAGTTTGATGGGAAATTGTAACACGGAGGCACCATGTAACAGCATGCACCACACTTCTGACGGGAGCCAGGGTAGCAGGTACAAGCCCATCACAGTCATGTGCCGTGTGCAGGATGTTCACACTGCTTATCCCGAAGTCGGTCACACCCACCAAAACTGCATCTCTGAGCTGAGATACCCATGGTCCCAGGGATTGCATGGCTGTGCCAAAAGGGAGAAACAGACACACACACAAGGTACGCTAACTAAAGTGAGGATTAAGCATTAACACAAGACCTAACTCAACATGGCACAACATCTTCTATCGTCTTTTATTTATTTTTTTCTTTTGCATGGGCAGACATCAAGAATCGAACCCGCGTCTCTGGCACGAACTCTGCCTGCTGAGCCAACATCGCACTGCCCTAATTCTTTTTTTTTTTTCTTTCATGGGCAGGTACTGGCTTCTATCCTCTCTTGCCCACATACACAGCAGTCAGAATCTCTCACCTGATTTGAAACACTTTGGAAACTGCTGCCTTAATAAACTCCTAAAGAGCTTCCACAACGCCTTAGGGTTGAGGCCACAGTCTGCGCCCAATCTCCAAATGGCGAAGACCAGACTAAAATAACAAGAGAAGGAAGACAATCCAATCCCCCCACAACCCTTTGGCAATGCCCTAGACCGACATTCAAGACCCCGAAACCCTAGGGACAGCAGCTGGAGAAATGAATTCACTCACCATGTATTATGAGTCAGACATTACACCAGGAAGGCTGCTGAACAATATAGCCAGCTGTCTGCCCACGTGTAACGAAATAGCATGGCACTCTAGTCTTTCAAAGAAGAGTAACCAGGTGCCTGGATCACACCCCAGTGTATACAGAAAATTGCAAATTCCACCCTCGTCCTTCAAGAATTCCCAGTTTAGAGGGCAAAAACAAGGGTGAAAGAGTCAACTATAAAAAAAGCATACAATATATGCAGCTGAGTCAGGCTAAAAATTAAGGATATGGATGACACACACCAGGAGCTTAAAACAGGGAAGGACAACTGGGACTACAAGGGTGAGCAAAAGACAGCATTGTAGGAGGGAAACAAAAAATGGAATTTACTGGCTAAGTTAAGAACCTTAATCTTTCCATCCTCCAGCTGGTGACCAACAGCAAGCTACTCTCCCCAGCCTCAACAGACTCACTGGTTTTTTCGTTTGTTTGTTTGTTTCAAAGATTGTGCAAACTTTCCTTGGAGCAAGGAGGGTGGATATTAAAGGGAACCACACGAAACTGTAGAGGCAGCACTTTTCACAGATGAAACTCATTCTTTTTAATCGCATGGGCTGAGGCACCCAGCAACTCTGGCAACCAATCACTTAACCTAACTGGTGGGACTTCTGACAGCCTTTGGTTTTGTTCTTGTTCCCTCTGTATTTCTACTGCAACATGTTTTTAACAGATATTGATTGGGCACTTGCACCGGGAAATGCACTGGGGACAGGAATCCAAGATAGAGAGCTGTGCTCATGGTAAAGAAGAACCTAACAGAAGAACCAACTGCCTCCTGTGATGTGGGTGAAGACCCTCCAAGAAGGGCCCGTGAGCTGGCCTCAGCAGACAGCCAGGCTCGTGTGCGGCCTCCATGCACTGCCCACTTGAAGCCTCCACCTGACTGAAGCCCCAGCTGGGCCAGGCACCCAGCAATGAACCAGACATGGTCCTGACCTCAAGGAGCTTTGGCCACCAAAGTCATCTGCTGACATGCAAATCTGCTCTCACCTCCCTGCTCCAGACCCGTCACTGGCTCCCGATCACCCCAGACCATTTGGGGTGGGCCCTGCCCACCTTCTCAGTCATGTTCTCCCACCCCCAGATACTGTTCAGCGCCTACACCCGAGCACTTCTGTATTCCCAGACTGCCCTTCTCCTCGCACTCCCCATGAAGCCCTTCCTCCCAGCCACTCCTGCAATGGGCCTCCCATCTTAGCCCAGCTCCTACCACCCTGTGTCCTGATACAGTCTTCCCACGCACTTCCTTTACAGAAGCACAGCAATCTATACCACAGTCTGTCCGGCATGGTACTTGTGCTGATGGGGATACAAAGTTATCATTCTGAGTCCACTGAAAAATCAGAAACCATAAGACTGTGTGACCAACCAAGGCTGGTCATGGAACTTGGAAGCAAAAGATGACATTTCTGGTACCTTCTTATGTGTGCCATGAACACTTCATTCTTGCAAATCCTCAAGTCCACAGCTTCTCAGTACATAACATCAAACAGATGCTCAGCGAGGCAGGCAGTCCTTGCTGGGCTCACAAGCAATGCTTCCAGCTAACCCAGAGCCCTCAGACACCACCTTATAAATACCATGCCAAGGTTAGCCTAAAAAGACCTACTATTTTCTTTATACTTTGTGACAAGCAGAATAACAGCTCTCCAAAATGTCTATATTCTAATTGCCAGAACCTGTAAATACGTTACCTGACGTGGCAAAAGGGACTTTGCAGAACTGATTATGTTCTGAGTTGGGAGTATCATCCTGGATGATTCAAGCGGTCCAATGTCATCACAAAGATTCTTCTAAGAGAGAGGCAAGAGGATCCGAGAGAAAAAGATTTGAAGATGTTACACTACCAGTTTTGAAGATAGAAGAAAGTGCTATAAGTCACCTGTTGAAGGGGGCCTCTGGAAAGGCAAGGAAGCTGGAAAAGGTAAGGAACACAGGGTGTGAGGGTAGTTCAGTGTTAGAATTCTCACCAGCCATGCAGGAGACCCAGGTTCAATTCCTGGCCCATGCACTTCCCAAACAAAGAAACCAACAAAAACAAACAGAAAATGCAACAAATGGTGCTGCAATAATGGGACACTCTCATGGAAAAAGAATGAAATGTGACCCTGCCAAACAGCATACAAAAAAAAAAAGTCAGGAACAGATTCACCCCCTAGAGCCTCCAGAAGGAATCAGCCCTGTGAACACCTTGATTTAAGATCCATTTTGGGCTTCCAACCTCCAGAATGATAATAAATTTGTGTTGTTTTAAGCCACTTACGTTTATGGTATCTTCTTAAGTAGTAAGAAATAGGAAATTAATACACAAATATAATTTCAGTTGTAATATGAATGAAATGGTGTCACACACATGGTATGTGCTGTTATTTCCCCCCTCCCACATCCAGAATGGAACTGAACACTTATCACTATGTCCTCTCCTATTTTTCGGGCAAATGTATAACACTGATCTGTCAGAGCTGCTGCGTGAAACTCTGCCATCCCAGAAACAGGCCTCTGAGCGCTAGCCTAGGATTTATCAGGAGTAGAGGAGTTGCTAGGAGTATGGACTTCAGAGTTATGCAGATGCCAGTTTGAATCTGTACTCTTCCACTGTACTGCTGTGTGGCTCTTGGCAAGGTTCTGAACCTCTCTGAGCCTCATTTCTCTGAGCTACAAAGTGTGAATAAAACTTTCTGGAAAGGCCTGCTGTGGGGGCTAAGTGGCATGACATATACCAAGCACTCAGCATCTGACTCAGAATAAACTCAGAGATGGTTGTCATCGTTCCTGAGAAGATCATGTCCTAACAAACAAGGTGAGGTTTGTTTCCTACAGGGAAAGTTACAAGGGGGTACATGAGGGAGACAAGGGAAGGCTTTCGAGGAAGTGGCATCTCCCATGTCTCATCTATCTCCAGCGTGAAGAACACTGCGGGTATTCTGGGAGATGAGGCCAGATGAATAGACAGACAGGTCAGATGAATGGACAGACAGGTCAGAGCAGGGTGACGAACGCCCTAACACACAACAGTTGTGGAAGGGGGCTGAGCCCCTAGTGGCTCCACCTCTGATGCATGCAGAGGTTGCCCCAGAGGGGGGCTGAAGGCAGCAGGGCCAGGAGGGCAGCACTGCCCCTCCCTACCCCCACTCGCACCCCACAGGGCTGGGCCTGGCACACAGTCAGTCCTAGATAAATATTCATTTTCTGCCTGAATAAATGAGTGAATGATGAAGCCAGGTAAATGAATACCGAGAACCCACGAACACCTGGCGTGGTGTTACGCTGTAATTGAGGAACTTTAGAATCAGTAACCGTAACTAAGAAAACACAGATGAGGCAACTTTCAAAGCTGGTAGAAATCCATCTTGTCCAATAAAATCTTTTCTTCAAGGAAACACTCTTCAAGCTTTTTGCTACTACACAGTTTTGATATTTAATGAGCTGACAATTAAGAATACTTGTTTGCTGCCTGCTACTTAAAAACTATAAATGCCAACGCTATGGCCTTGGGGTGCCGCGTTCTTAGTTAATTAGCCACTCCCATGTGCTGCACTGAAGGGCAGCTTCTAATTTGTTCCAATGCTAGCTCAGAGGCCAGCCCCGGGTGCTTGGAGTTCTCTATGAAATTCCTTTAGTTGGCCCTTGGTATGTAGGGACAGAAGAAGCAAATGGGAACATAATGGAAAAAACATCTTTTACTCAGGAAAGGGGATGGGGAGGATAAGCCTTAAGTGCTCCAAAAGAATAAAATTCAAAAGGCAAAAACCCACACCGTGCTCCAGGCATATGGCAAAAGGCAAAGGTCTGGACACAAAGACAACCATGGGGCCGGATTCCACACAGAGCAGCCTGGAGATGTGCTTGGAGATCCGGAGCCATTCGAAGACCCCGAGCGACATTTCTAATCCAGCTCCAAAACAGCTTAACTACTATTTTGGGAAAACGTGTTCTGAAGAGGGCCTCACTCAGTGTAGTGGCCCTTTTCCAAAGGGAAAGCAGGACAGAAGGTAAAGGCTTCCGATCAATTAAAAGGAACGTTCAGGACACTTGCATTGTCTTAGTGAACAGAGCTGGGATAAAAACTGAAAAGCATTCGTCAGAAAGACTAGGAGGTGAGTTTTTAAAAGGTACATCTGGTAAGTACTTAAAACTCAGACCAATTCATATTTCCTACTCTCCATAGCATTTTCTCCACTTTGGACTTCCAGTGCGAAAACGTGATAAAAGGACAGCAGTCAGCTCTGTGAGGCTCGGCGTCCAGAGCAGGACTAGCATTTTTGCCTCGGACCAATGACAAGGTAAGGACAAGAGGAGGCAGAATCTGAGGTCATCTCACTCTGCAAGTAGATTGTTTCATAAATGAAGACAGATCCCACTGACGTCAACTCAAAACCTTTAACTTAAAAAAAAAAAAAAAAAAATTAGTCGGCAAGGACAGAGAAAGCCCAGGTGATGTAAGCAGAGGAGAATGCTGGTGAACCCAACACAGGAGGAGAATAAATCACAAAGCCCATCTCGGCCTGGAGCTATTGAAGATATCCAGTCCACCTAGAGGCAACCAGCTTCAGGCACGAAGGATGCCCGCCGTCTGCTATGGGGGGTGAGGTGATGGTTGTCTAGCAGGGAACACACAAGCTCTGGAGGAGGGCTGGTGGGTTCCCACCAGCAATTACCACGTCGGCCCAAAAAGAGCCAGGGATCTTAAGCTAATTAGGGAGATTTGCTCCAGAAGGTAGGAACTCACTGCTGCACAGCACTGCCTGTGCACCAGACCAAAGCCGTAATCATGATTCATCTCTGACATGCTGCTAATCAGCACACACATGTTCCTAATTTCATGCTCCCCAAAGGAAGGCTGAAGGGACAATTGTTTCTGAGCTCCAGCATGGGGCCGCCCGATGCCAAGTAACCATGTGTCTTGCTTATCAAACTGAAAGCTCTGAAGTTTTCATCCAGGCTTCCTTTCACCAGCCCCACCAGCCCCCATCCCCGAAATCCATTCGCAAAAGAAAAAGATTCGTTAGGACATTTATGAGTTGTTTCTCAGACAGCAACTCCTCTAAATAAATGGCAATGTCCTTCCCTGCCCCGGACTTTAGGTGTTCTTATGGCTTTGCAGCTGGAACACATAGATGCAGTTAAAGCCCAAAGATAGGGACACACACATAGAAAAGCTGACGATTTTCCTGTGTTTAAAAAACAAAGCAAAACAAAGCTCTGCAGCCTCCTCCGTTTTCACAAAGCCTAAGCCCAAGTTCTTTTTCCAATTAGTCTGTAAAGGATCTGGGCAGTGTGTTCTCCTGTGGCTGATACTCACAAACAGACAGGATTGTTCCATTTCTCCAATTCTGAAAATGTTAAAAGCAAGCTATAAAACATGCCTCTGGATGGAAAAGCCAGCCCTTCCCCTCGCTGCACACACCACTCCCAGCCACTCAAATGAGAACCGTATGTTAGAGAATCGGCATCTTTAAGTTAACAGTCAACCCATCTGTAGTTTTTAAAACATCCACCGACAACTCACAGGCACAGATTAGCTGGTTTTCTGTAAATAACGGGTAAAAAGAGGAAGCAAACAACCACCCACCCAAACACCCTTCGGAACATTAGCTACCGGCTTGGTCTCACTCCACTGTTAAAGGTAAATTAAAAAGATTTCACTGCAGAGGCCCAAGAAAGCATCTTGTGGGGGGGGGGGGGGCACAAAATAGTGATTAGACAATAGAGGAAAACTTCAAGCCCTAAGCACAACTGTTATGCCTAAGCTGAGAGGAAATGTTCGGATCAAAACAAGAGTACTAATAAAAAGCCTTAGGACCACACAAGGAGCAGCGCCCTGAACTGTGCCGACTTCAAATATGGTTTCCGAGGCCTGGGGATGGAGTCTCCAAATACTGTATCACATCTGGAATTCTGCTTTTACAGCACAAAATGCCTCCAGAAATGGGAGATTGTGACGTTGCCATGGGGACTCAGCCTCCTCGAGCCAGCCAGGTCCCCAGCGCGCCCCACACATGTGCTTCCTTCAAGGTGGATTTTACATTTTTGAAAATTATGAAAGGCTGTGCTTAGGTTTTAGCGCTAATCGAAACATCACAGGATATGCTAGAAAGCAAGGCGACCCCTCCTGTCAGCCTATTAAGTCTGTCCACATGGTGGTCTTGGACAGAAAAACCTCCTTAAAATAACAGTGGGAAACAGCAAGTCAACATTAGATCCTTTTTCAAAAACTACTTATGGTCGTCCCCACCCCCGCCCCCGCCCCCCATTCTCTAGGATGGAGATGGTTCTCCAGCATCCGTTTTACACTCTCCTGTTCTTTGGCTGCAAAAATCCCCGTGACTCACCCTAGGCCCAAAGCTGCCTCCCACGGTGGCCCAGGGGAGGGGGCTCCCCTGCCACTCCCCAGGCTCAGACCTCACACACCTTGTCTTTGCTGGAACTGGGTCACTAATCCCATTCCCACAGAGCCACTGCTGACCAGGTGAAGGGTCTTCTCTTTCAATTGCTGCTGATGTTGTTGTTGTGAAGGGGAGAGGGATGCTAGACACCTAGGAGAATTCTGTGAACATTTCTTACCCAAATTCCCCTAGAAACCTTTCTTACTTAATCTGGGGGGTTCCTGGATCTTGCGAAGGCCACTCAGGGGCCTCTGGCGGGTTAGTAGGCCCCAGGTTCAAAGCTATGTTTAAAAACCAAGAATCCAGAGACCCCATTTATAATGAGGGGTGAGGTGGGCTTCCCTACTTCCCCAGGATGCAACCCCTCCAAATGACCCCTCCAGATGTGGAGTCAGGTCTCACCCCCACGTAACCCCTTGAGGGTTGGCAGGTGGCCCCACCAGCAAAATCACTCCTTATTCTGACGTATCCCCACGGCTGGCTCAAAACAGTGGTCCCCACCCTTCTCTCTCCCCCAGGAGCATTCTCCCATCAGTTTTGACTAGAATGTTCCAAACCAAAGCAACAGTGATCCAGCTAAACTCTCCACAGCCTTCTGCAAGGTCTAGCTCTTTCCAGATGTTTTTCTGGGTAGAGAGGGGTGGACAGTGAACGTGCCAGTCCGGAGGTGAAGCAGCCATGACCTAACCACGGATGAGCAGATCGTGGGATCGGGCCTCCCAGTTCTCAGCCCTGCTCCGGCTCAGGGACGACACGGCAAATCCACTCAGCATATGTGACCTCGTGCCCAAACACTTCCATCCACTCACTCAGCCACGACATACTGCAATATCCTGAGCTGCAATGGGTTTCTGACTGCCTTAAGTGTGTGCCCACATGCAAAAATAGAAAAAAAAAGCACCAGGAAGTCAGCAGGGCCCTATCCAGGTGTTAACACTTAGCTCATCCCGCCCAGCTCTGGGAGCCGGACACAGCAATTAGGCCCTTCCCGGACTGGGCGCCTTTGTCCCCCGCGGTAACATCATTAGTGTCTGACTTCCTGCACAACAGGGCCTCCTGGGGGGCAATCACTGGCTGACCGGGGCAGGCATTAGACTTCCTTTGTCAAAGACCCTCAAATGTTAACAAGCATGTGAACAAGCTTCTCTTCCCCCCACCTCAGCAGCCCCTCCAGCCCACCAAACGCTGGCAGGGCAACCCTCAGCAGTCTTCCTTCTCTGGAGTCGTGGGAATCTGATCAGTCTTGAGAGAAATATGGTCCCCATGCCAAAGAAGCAGAAATGCCTTTCTGCACAAAGGGTTTCCAGACCCGATTCTCTGGAGCTGTTCTGCTACAGAGTTCACCTGTACTGATGGCCAGAAACCTCCTGAGGCTTTCAAACATCACACTGGTCAGGTCTGAAAATGAGGGGGTGGGGGGGGTGAGTTGCTATACAGCTGCAATCTCACCATCACAACCCCTCTCTCAGCAATACTAGCACCACTAGGACCAAAATCACTAAACACACCCTCCCAACAGAGGGTCTGAACTTTTTATTTGGAGGCCCACATGCCTGAGAATTTGATGAATGCCATGGCACTTGCAGGCACACACGAATTTGTACACAGGATTTCAGGAGGCTTCTGGACCCCTACAACCCAGCCATGGCCCCCCAACCTGCCTGCCTTAGAGTCTCACTCCCCTAGACAGCTTAACAGCAGGTCTGCTGAATGGCACCAGGAGTGCAATAGGATCCAGGAGGTATTTGGTGATTAAAACCAAAACTCAAGTGGAGGGAGGGGTGATGGTTGGAGGTAAAATCTCAGTCTTATACAGAACATTCAAATGTAAGGTGTTATGCAGACAACTCAGTAACTGAAAAGTTTTCCAAGATGTTGATACTCACAAACTTTACAAAGCAGCAACATAAAAGGTAACCATTTTTGGTGACACACACGAGCCTAAGAGAGACATTTGTCACTTCTCAAGTCATAAGCAACAACGGCCGTCTCTGCAGTCAAGTTAGTTTCATTGAACTAAGTTAAAAATAAACTAGCGTGGTGGAGTCTTATTCCTTTTTGGGGGGTTGGGTCACTGAATGGGAGAGGGAAATAGAGCACGGACAAGATGGGCGGGACCACTGCCTTTCCCCACTCCTGCTCTAGGCACTCACTCCATCACCTTTGCAGCCTCTGGTGCTTGTGGTCAACACACAAAACTGAGTTAGGCTTTGGATACATTTTTATGTCTCTACCCAAGAGCCACTATGTGGAGGGGAGAAGAAGGGATGGTGATCTAAAGCTCCAGTTTTCCAAAAGGAAGAATCATCAATAGCTTTGACTTCTACCCCAGACCTTCGAAAACTCATTCAAGCTTCAAAAAGAAGACGCTTGTACACAGGAAAGAAAGAACACCATCACTCACACAATGCCAAGTCCCCCACAAGTTTATTTTGATGAATGTTATATTACAAGTTTCAAAGGGTAAATAATCTCACAACTGGTTCTAAATTTCACTTTTTGCCAAATCTATTTTAAAATAATAGGCAACCAAAAGGATACAGTCAAACAATAATGATCCCTGTGACTTCCCATCTCCCCACTCCTTGGATGGAAGCCACCCGTCGGCCATTATTGCTTAAATTATCAGCAATAAATCTAGACGAGTCTCTTTCCTAATTTCCCAGTGACACTGCACAGGATTCCTATTAAAGCCAGCACACACACACACACACACACACACACAAAGGCAACGATTAAATCACTGTATGATTTAGACCAGGAAACAACTGTTTGCCAAGAAGCATTCTGCTTTATTTTCATTTCCTTCAACAGCTAAAAAGTTATTCTAAGGACAAAGAATGATGCAAAAGTAAAGCATCAATGTCTTGGTCAATTTTAGATTTAGATAAAGCATCTCTTGTGGGTGAAGAAGACACTGCAAAATTCCCAGGAATGAAGGCTTCCCTGCACCCCCCTTTCTCCAGGAATTTTGTCATGGATTGTTGCAGAGAGGTAAACTAGAAAGCAAACTCATCATGGGGCAGACAGTGCCACTGAAACAGGAGATAGGAGCAAATTTCAGAGGCCCTGACGGCTGGATACCTGTTCTTTTCTTATAAGGCTGAAGCACGCAAATGACAAACACAATCTTCCCTGACCCAAGAAGAAACAAAGCTCCCTTCATAAGGCTTCCCATGAAGAAATATTTACAAAACCAAAGGAATATGGTACAATTAAATTAGAAACTTGTAACATGGTCATGAAGTTAGCATGAAACAGAGGTTTACCAGAAAATACTAAAAACAGTGAATAAGTATTACTAGGGGGAAAAAAAAGGGCATTCCAAAGGTTCCAGCCAAAACGATTGCAAGTTGAGAATGGAGAGCTGGGTCAACGTGAAGCCCAGCTGTTAGCAAGCAGCACTGCTTCACAGGACAAAAGAAATAAGTTCAAGACCAAAGAAATTTAAGTACAACTATGAAAATCCTCCCCAATTCCCCTCATCATTTTGAGGACACTTCCAGACCATCTCTACCGCGTGCATCTCATGCACTACAGTGTGACATAAATTAGGTCCTAATTTGCAGAACTTTCATTCCTGATAAATCTCTACCAGCCATAAATACATGCACTCTAACAGAATGTGGGACCTCATGGGAGGAAATAACAAAAGGATTCTAATGACGGGAGGGTTAGGACTTTTGGACCAAATTCTTTCCAAGGGTCCCATGAGCTCCAATCACCTATTATACTCTGCAAAGGGAAAGCAGCAGCACTAAAGAGCTGTAAAGCAGACCCTTTCACCTGTTCTAAAGCCAGTCCATGCACATGGAAGGCCACATGGCTGACGTGTCGGCAGGGTTTCCCACAGTGTAGCACACGTGTTCATGTCCCTGGAGGTCGCCCACTGACGTAGGTATCTGGAATGCTGATCTGCAGGGTAACCAAATTACTGTAATTTACCTTTATGTTTTTCTTAAAAATTTACACAAATTTAGAGGATTTTATGATTAGTTGGCTGGTCTTATGTGAATAACAGAACTGTGTAAAATTAAAAGGGAAACTGTCTAGCAAATCCAAGAAGCAGACTGACAAATGTCCTTCCTCCTGCCCAATAATCACATTACAGTGTGTGGAAACCTGAGGCTCCAATTCTTTCCAGAAAGCAGGGCAGGCTAGGGGAATGCCAACAGGAGCTGATTCCACAGAGCATACAGAAAAGATAAAACAACTGGCCAGTAAAAACTGCAAACTACACTTTGTGATTAAAATCACAATAAAGGTATAGCCAGAAAGATCTCCACAAACTCAGCCTGACTCTCTCTGTAAGCCAACACAACAGGTGAACTCAATGCCCTCCCCTCTATGTGGGATATGACTCCTAGGGGTATAAATCTCACTTGCAACATGGGACAGAAATCCTGGGACAAGCTGGGACCTGGCATCAAGAGATTGAGAAAGCCTTCTTAACCAAAAGGGAGAAGAGAGAAATGAGACAAAATAAAGTTTCAGTGGCTGAGAGATTTCAGAGTCAAGAGGTTATCCTGGAAGTTATTCTTTTTTTTTTTTTTTGGAAGTTATTCTTATGCATTATACAGATATCCCTTTTTAGTTTATGATGTATTGGAGTGGGTGGAGGGAAGTACTTGAAACTGTTAAGCTGTGTTCCAGTACCCTAGATTCTTGAAGACTACTATATAAAGATATAACGTTTATAATGTGGCTATGTGACTGTGAAAACCTTGTGTCTGATGCTCCTTTTATCCAGGGTATGGACAAATGAGTAAAAAATATGGATTTAAAAATAAATAAATAATGGGGGGACAAAGAGTAAAATAAATTAGGTAGATGGCAACACTACTTGTCAATGAGAAGGAGGGGTAAGGTGTATGGTGTGTATTTTTCTTTCTTTTTTCTTATTTCTTTTTCTGGAGTGATGCAAATGATCAAGGTGATGAATATACAACTATGTGATGATATTGTGAACCACTGATTGTACACCATGTATGGAATGCATATGTGTCAAGATTTCTCAATTTAAAAAAAAAAACAAAACTTATGCTTAAAGGATAAGGGGTTTCCTTTTGGAGTGATGCAAATATTTTGAAACTAAATAGAGATGGTGGTTATACAACACAGTGAATGCACTAAATGCCACTGAAGTGTTCACTTCAAAATGTTTAATTTTATGTTATGTGAATTTCACCTCAATATATTAATTTTTTAAAACAGCAATCAGGTCTAAAAATAATATTTAATTGTACCCTGAGATTCTCTCCTCCTTGTTAATTCATGAAAAACCTCAGCTGAGGCCCAGAATTTATCAACCAGAGGTCTGAAGAGCTTAAAATATACTTCACACTGAGAAGGTCATTTTGAGTGAGTAAGAATAAGGCTAAAACATGAAGTCTGCCCAACGTGGAAAACAAGGGTAAAAGATACTAGAATAACTAACATTATAACTTATGTACCAAGTTATGCAATGGAGCTCCAGATGTAATAGAATTTCAGAGTTGAGGGAGTTGAATGAACAAAGGAAGGCCTGCTGGGGAAGTGTTTTTAGAGAGGGAGGTCTCCAGCTGGACCTCAGGCATGTCTAGCTTTGGGGTGGGTGGAGGGGAAGGGAAGACCATTTCAAGTAGACACAGACACATGACCTCATGGGACCAAGTGTACAGCCCGTGCATGGCACATGGGAGGTGTGTAGTAAATGACCAATTCTCCTTGGGGACTGTGGGGAGCATTCCTCATCAGCCAGAACCACAGCTTTGAGTAAGTGACCCAACACCTGCATCCATTCCCTGCTAAACAACCCAACAGGCCTAAAGATGGACATCATAGGTCCGGGATGGACAGATGGGCTCAGTTTTACCCATGGCACATCTTGGGGTCAAGAAAGATCTAAACGGCAAAGTGTTCCTTATAGATGTGAGCGCATGCCTGGATTCGGCAGACAGGGAAGGGTCTGATCCAGGTCAAGGTGGCAACGGGCTAGGGCTGGGGGGTGGAGAAGGGACAAGAAAGAGGCAATAAAACCTCGGCCTCAAAAGATGAACAAAAAGGACCAGAAGGTGGAATCAAAGGGGCAAATCACTCCCAGACCCTAGAGAATAGAAGTGCCACTAACAAACCTTAAAAGGCTGGCACTGAGGTACCACATGGCCTCTACTTTCAAGATGGCCTGGTCCCCTGCCCCTAATAGAGATGGAAGGTATTTAAGAAGAAGGATAGGGGAGTCTTGGTTACCATCCACTTGCAATTTTCACCTTATCTCCTCTCCATAACTAAAATGTCACTAATTTTTGGTATCCGGTGAGTCTCTTCACTAGCATTTCTCTAATTTTCCTTTGCTCCTTTCCTATCTGCACTGTCATGCCCTCACATGGAAATCACTGAATACTAAAGAGATGGGAAACACACTCGGAAAACAGGCTCTTTGTGAGCTTTTAACAACTCTTCATCAAAATTTCTAACAATCACAATCACTAAACATAGTCCATCATTGGCACTGGAAAAAGACACTGGAAAGATTTGGTTCACTAGTCAGTTCTTCGTGGGTGTCATGGTCAGGGACATGTGTCAACTTGGCCAAGTTGTGGTACCTGTTTAGTTGGTTGGGGAAGTGCTGGCCTGTCTGTTGCAATGAGGACATTTCATACAATTAGATCAAGAGCACTTCTGCTGCATCCACAGCTGATTCCATTTGTAATCAGCCAAAGGGGAGTGTCTTCTACATTGAATGATGCTTAACCTAATCACAGGAAGCCTTTTAAGGAGGACTCAGAGGAGACAGGTTCCATTCCTGCTTCGGCTGGTGAGCCTCTCCTGTAGAGTTCATCCAGACCCTCCATCGGAGTCGTCGGCCTCACAGCCTGCCCCGTGGATTTTGGACTCTGCGTTCCTGCGGTCACGTGAGACACTTTTATAAATTTTATATTTGCAAGTGTTCCCTGTTGATTCTGTTTCTCTAGAGAACCCTAACTAATACAGTGGGCAAAGTAGCATGCTGGGCACTGTGGAGGCAAAGCTATCCTCAAAGAGTTCAGGACCCTGCCAAGACAGCCCCCAGCGTCTCCCCAAATCACAATGCTCTCCCGTGATCTGTTCAGCACTTTACGCTTGATCAACTGATAAAAGAGTAAAAACTTTTTGCAGTTTTCAAAACAATGCTATCTGAAAAATGTAGAGGCAACCACAGTGAAACAAATGGTAGTTAATTCACTGGTAGTTAACTAGTTATTAATTTTTTAACCAAGTATTCCCAACCAACTGGTCTACTTGCTAGCATTCAGAATAGTAATTTCCCAGAACTCAAGATGTGTAAAAGTTCAAAAGATCAGATAGCACATAATTAATACAAACTCAAAGTTATCAAATGAAATCTCAGTTTAAGAAGACCCTTTTTGGCCAAAGCTCATGAGAATGGTGAATTTTTTGTTAATTCTCAGACCATTCTGTTTTGGACATTATTCAACACTTGTCACCATTTGACAGATGCAAGCCTGCAGCTTTGAGAGGCTTGGTGGATCAATTTTGGCTGCGTGGCTAACAACCTTCCTACCCAAAAGCAGAAAAAAGAAATAAAAGTGGAAGTATAGTGATCTCTGGAATCTGGTTTAACTCTGAAATGAGATAAACAGGAATATCACATCTCTAGAATTCACTTCCAGACACTCAGAACAGGGCTAGAGAAAGAAATATTCTTTCTCTACTACTCCTACTGCACTGATCAAATACTTATCACCAACTAACATTTACTGGGTGCTAACAGAGCTACAATTCTCAACCACACTCAACTGAAGTCTTCTTGAAGGTAACATTAATTCATAACATAATCTTTTAAGGCATAAAAAAAACTCTGCAAACACCAGCATGAATAGAACCAGGTCGTCTTACAAATTCCCCAAAGGAGCAATGCCTCTTTACCTCATCTCCAAAAGCGCAGCATTCACGTAATCCAGTTTCCAATTCTCCCCAAAGTAGAAGCACCCCAGCCAACACCCTAGTGTCTGATACTAATGAAAGAGCAACTTCATTTCTTGCCAACAGTAAGCTTCTAGAAGATTGGCCTCTCCAAGAAAACAAGCCCCATCCAATAAGGGGAACAGGCTCCACGCAGGCCTCCAGGTGCCCAGATCTGCAACGTCACCAAGTGATGTGTATCCGCAGGACGCTCACTGCGCACCAGGAGTGGACGGGCAATACAGATGGCTCAGGGCCCTGCTCATGCCTGCCCCCAGCACCAACACTCTCACAGCCCCGGAAAGCAGAAAAAGGAATCTCAAAAAAGGGCACCAGGAGCCTGTACTCCTCCTTTCCCAACCCCCACCACAAATAACCAACCGTAAACTTTTAGCCCCTCTCAAAGATTCAAGAGGGACATAAAGACAATGTGTGGCCCACCTAAGGACCCTCAAGTCAGTGCAATTCCTTTCTCTAAAATTTTATTAAATCATAAAAGTGCAATACTTATAAACAAAGGAGTCATTTCTGCTTTGTTTTGTTTTTCTTGGAGAAATGGGAGCCAAAATACTTCTTCTGGGAATTCAGGGTAAAAGTTTTACAAAAAGTGTGTCTTACAAAAACTGTGTCCAGATGTGCTTCAAAAATTCAGTCTGTTCTTGTTTTGGGGGGAGGAGTAAAGGGAGGAACCAAGGGCAGGAGAGACATTTTATTAAAAATTGGAAACGTTAAATTGTTTTTTCCTTGGCTTGCAGGCTAATCTGCTTTCCACTGGCAATACCCAATGATGGGGCAGCACGCCAGACAGAACCAACAGCAGCTCTCCTGCGAAGGCTGGGGGGCAGGCAGGGCCTCAGCTCAGCCCCAGGGGCAAGTTCCAGGATGCCCTGAACAGCAGATGGTCCCACCAGGTGGTGATGAAATGCGGCAGGGTGTGCGCATGTGCGTGTGTGTGTGTGTGTGTGTGTGTGGAGAGAGCAGGGGACTCTGAAGGCCAAAAACTCTCAAGCCAAATTCAGAATCAAGTATTATCTTTTTTTATACAAACGGCTTTCAGATAAATCTTCATTAAAAATTCTTTCTTTTAAACTGAAATGTTTTGCCAATATCACATCCCAGTTTTAAGCTGAAGGCTGCTGTGACATTCGAAGCTTCCTCAATCCAGTACTTTCATTCTCAGAGCCCTTTTCAACCATGGGGTGACTTACATAGACAGAGTGAGTGAGGGGATTTTCCTTCGCTTCAGAGGGGCAGATGCTGGCTCTGGGTACTGAAGGTAAATAAGTGTTTCAACTTATCCCTGAAAAGCACAGGCTGAGCCTACTTCAAATTAGGCCTAATGACACCAAAGAAACTCCTCTGTTGCTCAGATGTGCCCTCTCTCTCTCAGCCATCACGACAAGCAAACTCATCGCCCTCCCCCTCTCTACATGGGACATGACTCCCAGGGGTGTGGACCTCCCTGGTAACATGGGACAGAAATCCTAGAATGAACTGGGACTCTGCATCAAGGCACTGAGAAAACCTTCTTGACCAAAAGGGGGAAGAGAGAAATGAGACAAAATAGAGTGTCAATGGCTGAGAGATTTCAGAGTCCAGAGGTTATCCTGGAGGTTAGTCTTACACATCTTATAGATATCCCCTTTTTAGTTTAGTTAGAGAGGCTGGAGGGAAGTGGCGGAAACTGGAGAGCTGTGTTCCAGTAGTCATGTTTCTTGAAGATGATTCTGCTTTCACAATGTGACTGTGTGATTGTGAAAACCTCATGTCTGATGCTCCTTTTATCTACGATATTGTCAGATGAGTCAAAATATGGATTAAAAATAAATAAATAAGAGGAACCAAAAAAAAAAAAGCGTTTCAAGCAGAGCATAAAGAAGGCTGACAGAGAGTTGGCTATATATTATGAATAAAAAGATAATCCCAATAATAGTTTACATTATCACAAACCAAAGTTTATGTGAACAGCTAAGCCGCCTTTCAAAGCAGAGAGCAGCTGCTGGTACGGGGAGGAAAATGGTATGTCAAAAATTTGACCTACCTTAAAGTTTGTTTAACTCTGCTGTCAGCCACTGCTTCCTTCTGCCACCTTGCACCAGGATGAGGCGCTGGGGGCGGCATCCTTTTTGAAGTGTTTTGTTTGCAAAGGCACAGAACTGTCTGGGTCCTCGAAGGACCTCATCCCCCCATCCTTGACAGGGGCCATCCTCATCCGTGCTCAGAGGTAAACATGGTGGCTCTGCAGCAGAGGCGCAGGCAGCCCTGGGGCACCTCCCAGGAGCCAGAAAACAGTGTAAGGATGAAGAGCCTCAGCCCAGGGAGGTTTCCAGGGGTCCCTCGGGAGGCCGAGGTGTGATTACACACCACCTGCCAACTCATGGACACCAGGGCCTCACGCTCCGGAAAATGCTGACACCCACCTAAACCCCAAGAGCCCTAAGCATGTGTGAGTGAGCATCTGTTCTCCAGCAGGTGACCAGCCTGTTCACAGAGCTGTGCAGGGCCTGCACCAGGCCCAGGGCAGGGAAGAGAAGCAGGTTCCTGGGGGTGGCATTCAGGTGGAAGAGACACAACACACCTCTGTCGCTCTAGTGAAGACTGGAAGTGGGGAGCTCCCTTCACCTTTCCACATTCGAACATGGTGCGACGATTCAAACCACTTGTTTGGAGTTAAATGTTTCTGTACCTACTGGGGCAGGGGATATGGGAAACTTAGCCAAGCCTCAGAGTAGGAGAAACGGTCCCTCCCATTTGTCTCTTTTTAAAAAAATCTTCTACAGATCTGAAGCCCATGTCAAGATGTTCTCATCTAACCAAGAGCTCCCAACACTGAGTGGACGCCAAGGCCATCCCTCTCACTCACTTCCCCTGCCCCTGGGACTCCTCGCCACCGTGTGGCCCAGGCCACTGGGGCACAGGAACGTTCACTCAGTGAGGGGCACGTATGGCACCCGGGAACCCCGCAAAGGCTCTTGAGGGCATAGGTGCTTGGTCATGATGCCCAGCATTCTGCTGGCAGAAAGCCACAAGCCCCGGGCCACGGGAGGGACAGCCAAATCACAGCATGGTAGGGAGGGGTCCTGAGAGGTGCCCACAACCAAGTGTTATTTGGGAGGAGTGTATGCAGAGGCACAAGCCATACGTACAAGCACATCTCAGTCCTCTTGGCAGGGGATGAAGACACTGTTTGCTCTGCTTGTGCTGTACGTGGAGGACCTGCTTTAAGACAGCCCAGTCCCTTCTCCGAGAAACCTGTCATCACTCCCGCCTAAGCTCAGGGCTTGCAGAGGGCACATCCCCCGAGGATAAGGCTCTCCATCAAGCCAGCCCTCTTGGGCACATGACCCCCTCCTGGTCTCTGAATGGTGATCTCTTCCCCAGCCTCTCGCCACCTCTTCTTCACTCTGGCTTGTGTCACAGACCCCTCAGGAAGTATCCATCTTCCTGACAGCCCATCGAGCATTCCTAGAGGACAGCTGTGCAAGCCTTCACCTTAACTTCTGAAAACACTTTTATCTTCATATTCTCCCAGGCCCTTTCAGGCCACCCACCCATGTGCTTTAAGTTCAGGATCTTTACTCTGTGTCTGTTGAGGGTAGCCCTGAAGCCACCCTTAGTGGAGGGGAAGGGGTTGCTTTTATAGGGCTCATCCAGAAATGTTCTCATCATATCCAAGGGACCTTCCAAGTAGAACCCACAAAAGCAACCAGGGCAGGTGTGAGATGGCTCAGGATGAGAGCACCTAACCAGCGGGACAGCAGTCCCTGCATGAAGGACTGGGACGAGGCCACATGGGTGGGGTAGGGGGCTCAGGGTCTTCTCTCTGCTCCTTTCAACCACAGCAGCTCTACTCTTATCTGCTTCATATAGGAGTTCCACGGGAGGTCTTGTTTTTAAAAACAGGTGTGTGTGTGTGCGTGTTGCTATTCTAACTTTTTTATCCTAAAAGACAGTGGAGGGTAGCAAATCGGGGGAAAAATACAAAAAATTAACCACTCAGCTCTGCAATTATCCACATGCTGATCATCTGCCAAATAAACTACTTCTGATCAATTTTTATCTACAGCTGCCCTTCCCCTGGCCCCTGATATAAACCCCCTGACATAAACCCAAATCCTCTCCCCTTCCTGACAGCTGTTGACAGAGTGATCCAGGCTCCGGGGACTGTCAACACCAGGGGTGCAAGGGGGGTCCTGAGCCAGTGTCCTTGTTTATGGGTTCAGTGATTGATGGGGCCCTAAAAGCTCTGGGCCCAGAAGACTAAATGGGTTGAAATCAATCATTAATAGTAGTGTGGATGTTAAAAAAAAAAATAAGAGACGTGTAGGGCCTTTGGCAGGGTGGATGAGTTGGGTGAGTGCCACAAAAAAATGCAAAGCTTTGTAGCTGGTGGTCATGCTGGTCACCTCTGGGTAAAGACCAACACAGGTGAACTAGCAATGACCAGCAAAGCCAACAGGGCATGCTTGTAAGAAAGCTATGTGCTCAAGTTAAAAAAAAAAAAAAAAAAAAAAAAAAAAAAAATCAAAATCTGTATGGAAGGCAAACACTTTCCTATTCTTAGAGAAAGATCTGCAAGAATGGCCACAGGTTGAGTTTTCTCCCTTGAGAGAGAACAAGATAAATAGACACCCTGGCAGAAAGTTTGTAGCAGTCTCAGTGGAAATAAAAGTGACAACTCAATAAGGACGTGACGTGGGTGGGATAAAAAATGTACAACTTCCAAATTAAAGGTTCAGGTTACCTCAATAAAAATAATGGCTACAGTCTTGAGAATAATTCTAGTCCAACCCTTCCATTTTTACAGATAAAGAAACTGAAAGCCAGACAGTCACCTGCCCTGTCCACAGTCACAACCTGGGGGCCGGGCTGGAGTGCCCTCATCTCAGGTCACGTGGACCTAAAGTGGTCCAATGCCATAGAAGCAGACAGGCTTCTAGCCTAAGGTTTGGATTTTTTAAAACTCCAAAAAACATCATTAATTTATGTCCTTTTTATAGGACTTGTATGATCAATCCAAAATTGACGCTGGAAAAAATACATGAACAAAAGTTTGCTGATCAAAAGTATACACAGAATTCCCATGAGAATACCTGGATTCGAATATTTTCATAATATGCCCTAAATCAGGAGAATTCCACCAATATTCTTAGTTCAAAATCATGATCGGTTCATTTAAACATCCTCCCTGATGCTCTCTACTAAGCAACATTTCACCCATAATTAACTTTAATACCTCCAGACTTAAAAGCACTGAAACTTACTTTGACAATAAATCACCAAGTGGAAAGACCCAATCCTCCAATAAAAGCACAATTAAACAAGCATAAGACACCACCAAAATAACAGAGGGCACCAATAGTGTAAATGTCAGTATTTTTCAGGATGTGGAAAAGTGTGCACTCTTATTCAGCTGTCGGTCAACTGCTACCATTCACTAACCAGTTTCTATGCTGCCAGGCCCAGAGATAAACCTTTTAAAGACAGTATCTCAGTTCAGTCTCAAAACCACCCTGGGGGGAGGAACTATTTACTAACTCACTTTACAGAAGAAGAAACAGGCTCAGAGAGCAATTTGTCCAAGGTCACAGTAATGGCAGCATGCGGTAGAGCTGGAATTTTTTGGACCAAGCCTGCACTCTTCTCACAATACAATTCTTTAGAGTAAATCGGCTCAGTCACTACACAGGGCAGTCTGGTAAACATGTAAGGAGAGAAACAAAACATACTGACCCAGTAATTCCACTTTGGGGAACATATGCCAAGGATATAAACCAAAATGACAGGGGAGGGGGGAGGGAACCAATCTGTACAGAGATGTTCATAGCAGCTTTATTTATAAGAGTAATAATTTGGAAACAGCCCAAATATTTCATCAACGGGAGCAAGGGGGTTAGCAAACAACATGAAAGATCACATAACCACTAAAAATGACAAGTCCATGAACTGTGTTGATACATGGAAACAGCCTTGGGTAAAAAACTTAAGTAAAAAATAACAATAAATAAATAAAATAAATACAATGATTGCTACTGTGCAGCAAGAAGTGTTTGTGTGCTTAAGAGTGGAAGAATCAGCATTTTAGTCTCATTAATTGAAGTTACCAATAGGTAAAAGCAACACAATAAAACCCTGTTTAAAGATGCTGTGATTCAGAATGTCTTTTTCAGCCTGATCCAAAGGAGTAAAATTTTTTTTCTCCTTTTTTTTAATGTGTTTTTTTCGGGGGGGCAGGGGGGTATTGTTTACGTTTAGAATAAAGTTTTAACATAAAAAAAGGAAAAGCTCCATCAATTTTAAAGCCCTCCTTTTAGGCTTTCAGTTAAGTGCCATTTTAAAATCAGATTAACAAAACCTCCTTAGTTAGCCCATAGCTCGTGAATTTTTTTGTTAGCCATTTAGTAAACTTATTTAAGAACAAATACACTTACACTACAAATGGGAACATTATTTCAACCACCATTTGACTTGCATAAACAAAAGATCACGCTCTCTGGATCTCACCCTTTTAGAAGACATTTGGAAAAGGACCATTATTCAAGACAACATAAATCTATGGAGGGCGGAGGCCGGGTGGGTTTGAGAGCAGATAGATGGTGGCTCAATGCATGAAACGGGAGGTCTGTGCTCAGTATTCATTTTTAAATGTTACCCAAAAAAGGAACAGGATATGCCCATGGAGGGTCTCCAGCACAGAACAGCTCTGTCCCGAGAGGCAGGTGGGCCCAGGACATGCCCAGCCAGGCCAGAGACACAATCCCAACCCTCTCTGCACATGGCTCACCTGGACCTTCAAATGGCTTCCCACACATCCAAGCACTGGGGGAAACAGAAGCACAATTAAAATGCACCCGAACTCACCAAAGCATCTTTTAAGATGAACAAGGCTGGGAGGCTAGGAAGCTAGGTAAGCAACACAGCCAAAGACAAAGAACTGGGCTCTCTGACTTCTGCGTGAAGGGAAGAAAAGCAGATTCCTGTGCTCGGCATGACTGTCCTTTGCCTGGGCAGATCCCACATTAATCTTCATTCCAAGATGCCCTTAACCAACCCAAACATCCTGCCCACGTTCCTGCTTTGCCCTATGCT
This sequence comes from Myrmecophaga tridactyla, assembly GCA_004026745.1. Taxonomy (NCBI): domain Eukaryota; kingdom Metazoa; phylum Chordata; class Mammalia; order Pilosa; family Myrmecophagidae; genus Myrmecophaga; species Myrmecophaga tridactyla. Next base: position 9,586 of record PVIY010010918.1, on the reverse strand, counting down.
GGGGATGATTTACTATTGTCCCTCTCAAGTATGAATTACCACTAGCCTAGGCTGCACCCTGCACAGAGCTACTAAAAAAGCCCCAGGACATCGACAACATCATGATGCCTGCTCCAAGACACGAGCTGTCCAGGTCCATGGGCCCCATAGGGCTAGTTTATTTAAATTAATTAGATGTAAAAAAAATCAAAAATTCAGTTTTTCAGTTGGCTAGCCATATTTCAAGTGCTCAGTAGCCAGTGAAATGGTCAGCCCACAAAAGACATGTCTATCATCACAGGAAGGTCCACTGGACGGCACTCGCCCATGCCTGCCTTTGCAATTCTAGGTAATATCCTCTCAGAGAAGGACAACTCGTCCCATCTGACACACCTAATGATAACTAGGCAGCTCAAAAAAAAAAAAAAAGCACACTTTTTGGGGTGTTCAGTTCCGTGTATAGATTTGTGCATCCCCAATCACACTCAGCACACAAAACAGTTCCGACATCCCCCAAGTTTCCTTTATGCTGCCCCTTTGTTGTCATTCGCCCCACAATGATCTGGTAGCTTTTTAAACTCAGATTCCTGGTCTTCCCCTGGAAATCCCACTTAAGCGGGTATGGAGGAGGCCCCCACCCCTCTCCTCAATGCTCCTCAGGCTATAGGGTATTCAGCCAGGCTTGGGAAGTCTGGGATAAATGCCTAATCCTAGGGTAACTGAATTATTTGCAAAACATTATCTGGTATCTAGTCTTGCTCTCTTCCCAGCACCCATCGGTGTCTGCGTTGCACATGTTGAGCGAGCAGCACCCAGTTTAGGCTGGTGCTTGGAGGGCAGGGCACGGTCCACTCGGGGGCACAGGCAGGGTAGGGACTCTGCGGCCCTCTGAGTTACATGGCCTCCCATCCTAATCCATTCCTGGCTCTCTGTTCCACGGAATCCTGATATGGAAAAAAAAAAGAACCACATCAGAAATAAAAAGGAACCACACCAGAAATAATCGTCTGCCTCCACAACGTGCTGGGAAGCGACACCTGGGACAATGAGGAGGAAAGGCACGCTGTCCGGACACACAGATACGACACAGGATTTCCTCTGGATGGGTCTTGCCTCACCCTGACCATTTACTCGATGGATGTGGAGATCTGGAGTCAAATTACAATAAAAATTGTAGGCTTTTTTTTCCTCCTTTTTTAAACCCTGAAATGCTTTTTCCTTCTAAATTCATGACCCAAGGGCAAGGTTCCAAATTCCATTTTTAAAGGGGAATTCAAAATAGTCAGCATCATCTCAGAAAACCTCCTGTGCTCAGAAAGTAAACAATTACAACGAGGGTCAAAATTTCAGTTTAGCCATTCTCCCCTGGCTTGCTCCTACTCTGCTGAAGATTCCTGGAAAACACTTCGAAAGGTTGAAGATGATCAAAGGAAAAGCATGGCCAACAAGAAATGCTATCATTTAATATCACGTATTTATTTAGCCTCGCCACGCCAGAGAGGGAAGATTGTTTGAAAGGGAGAGAATGCCTGCTTAATCAACTAAAAATGCATTCATTATGCCATTCACTGCAGCTTTCCTGAAATCAGACACTTTTGCCCCTAGACCATAAGATTGAAGTGATTTGAAATGAAAATATTTCCTGTCCACTGCTTGCCAGTTTCTAGCCCCAGAGTGATATAACAGATGACATCCAGTACAATAAATGCTTTTATTAACCATAAATTTGAGACTGCTTTAGGGATTTGAAGTGTTCGGTTTCGTGCTGAAAAAATGTAATGTTATCCACAGACCATCAGTGAGTTCCAAAAACAGAGGCACAGGTTATGGTACTTTGATCAAATTATGGCAAAAAAAAGAAAATTACTTTTTGCATTTAAAGTAGCAGTTGCACTCAGGGCATCTCTTCAAGAGGCACCACGGCGGTTTAATCACCTGTCTTTGAGAGTTTAACAGAAATTCATCTTGAGTACAGATTTAAAACCAGCAGCTTCTGTTCAACAGAAAGAAGTTGAAAAGTGTTATGAGGGTAACTGAGCTGAGAAATTCAAATACTAAGACGGGATCTCTAAATCAGGGTTTCTCAACCTCGGCACTACTGACATTTGGGGTCAGATTCTCGGAGGCTTTTTTGTTGTGGTGCTGAAATGTATGTTGTGGGAAATTTAACAGCATCCCGGGCCTCTACCCACTAGATGCCACTAATGCTACCTCTGGCTGTAACAACCAAAAATGCCTCTAGAATTTGTCAAAATCACCCCCCAGTCGAGAACCACTTCTCTAAATCACATTCTAGGCTTGTTTAGCAAATGCTGCCTGATTTCTCATTAATCCAAAGGAAACGTCAGCGTCCACACTCCTAATAGGAAGACGTGCAATCGCAGCTGCCTACCCCCCTCAGTGCCTCCCTCTATACAGAAACAGTTAACCCGGAGGGATTTCAGAAAACAAAAGCACCCTGCACTGCTTCTTCCACTGAAACTGAGGGAAGCCGAGCTGCGGAAACAAGAACCCTCTCTCCTGCAGCCTGGACAGACCAGACTAAGTAAAGGCAAACCACCACCCTGTCCCGAGGCGCCCGTGCCCAGCTTTGTGTCCAGCGTGCATTCCAGCACAAGCAGCCGGGCTGTAGGGCCAGGCTGCACCATGGCCCTGCCAGCAGCAAAATCGCTGCTTTCTGGCCTTTTGCTATCAGGCCACGGAAGGGCTTGTGGACTCGGTGCCAAAAAAGCAAATAAAAAGCAAAGTTGAACCTCTGCGGTCCATTCTCTGGATGCTGAATGTCCCACTATTCCATCTCGGCATGACATTTCACGGCCAGCAGGGGGGGAGGCCAGGTCCTGAAAGCAGAACAAATGCCCGGCATCCAGGCCAGACTGCAACCTCGCCGTCTCCCTGGACTTATGAATAAAAGATGGGGGTTTTGTCCCTGTGGTTTTCACTGGTACCCTGTGAGAATAACAACTTGTCGCTTTTTGACATTTTAACTTACGTTGAAAAATAATCAATATTAACTTTATGTGTCTTGCCCCTTAAATCTGGGGTGGGGAGGAAATAAAAGGAAGAAAAGCCAAGTAATTAGGCAGAAGATAGTAATTCAAGTTAAACTAATGAAACTGTCTGTGAGGTACTCTAATAAAATAATTTGGGCAATACGCAATCACAGAGCTAAAAGACTGGAAACAGATTCTGAGGACATGTTTTGAGTGAAGTGGCCTTTAATGGAAATAAAGTTCAATGTTTTCTTAACACAAAGGAAAAGAAATGGCTGAATTCTGGTGTGAGGAAGCACTCAACCGTAAACCTGCCCCAGCCAAATAGAGGATTTAATAGGAACTCATTCCCAGAGGGCGACATCTACAACTGTTTGAAACAAACCCATGTGAATAGCAAAAGCCTGCAGCATTCTTGAGACACAAGTACTCCTAATTTTGAGAGAACACAGTTGATTTCAGACAGCCTTTAAGGAAAGAGATTATATTACAGCATAGCACAAATAACACCCTGCACCTTTTTTAGACCCTCAATAAAGAAAAAGGAAATCCTTATTGTGAAACACTGAGATTTAAAAAAATAGTAACACAAGACCAAATTGGGTTAAACTATTAGAAAAATTGTACAAAAATGTTCATCAAAATCTTCTTTTTTGCTCACTGTTAAACTTTATCCACATTTGTTATCTGTTTATTTCTAAAATGCAACAATGTTACATCATCACCTTTAGAGGGTTCTGGCCAAAATATTTAACTTGACACAAACCATGAGGAAACAATCAGACAAATCCAGTTTGCAGGACTGTCTACATAACACGTGACCCTGATCTTCAGAACATCTATATTACGAAAGACAAAAAAACAGTGGAGTAACTAATTCTAGATGAAGGAAGACTGAAGAGGCATCTAAAACCAACGAGAGATCATGTCTGGATTGTGGAATGTGATTTTGCGAGGTTAACATTGCAAGAAGTTAAGAAATGGTCACTCTAGGCAAAAGGGGAAATGAGTGCTCATTTCACCACTGTTTTAATTTTTTCATAGATTTGAAGTTTTCCAGAATACAAAGTATGGGAGAAAGGGCAGGGTAATGGGGAAGGGTTTAGGAAGACTAGCTGCCTGCTGATCAGGGTTGGGCTGTGCTGCCCAACTTCATTTTCCTGTTTAGTTTCAGAAAATTACGTGTCCAAAAATATTAATAAGACTTTAAATCATTTTCTTCTGACAATGTTAATACAAAACAAATGCAGGATAAAAATAAATGTATGAAAACACAGTAACATGATGTTATTAATTGCTAAACCAGGACTCAACTGCCCTCTAGACTTAAGATACACGTGGGGCAGGGAGTAAGAAGGGGTGCAGAGGTGAGTGCAGCAGATACTTAAAGCATTCATGTTTCTGCTCCTAAAAAAGTTCTAGGTCCCTTTAAAAGCCCCTTTCTGTTTTTCCCTGCAATTTATCAGTCTCGCTCTCCTCATATCAGAATTCCTACTAATTTTTAAACTTTTTAGAATGATTCTTTAAAGCCTCCATGTTCCATTCAAAACTCACCCTCTCCCCACATTGTCCACCCGCCCCCTATTCTTTTTAAAGGAGATAAAAGCAGTGATTACACTCCTCTTTACCAACTGGAAAACCATGCACTTAAAAAAATATGTGATCCTTCGAGTAAAAGGAAGAAAGCTGGGTAGATGGGAAATGTGCTCAAGTGGAAAGATGTGTGTGGGGGTTAGAATTTCTGCCCCTCCATGACTTCAAAACCGAGAGAACAATGAGAGGGGCGGCGTGTCCAGAGCAGCTTTACAAGGGATCTGGGTGACGGGTTACCGTGGGCATGTCTGAGACTAGGAACCCCGCCGCTTCCGCAGCCCCAAAGCAGCCTTGGCCAGCACAACCAGATGTCACATTTTCTCTGCTTAATTTCAGTAAAACTCCATGACCTCTTTCTCAAATTAAAAAGGCAGTGCCATTTTTTTAAACCACAGGAGCTATCTTTAGTGAAGGCTTCTAAGGATTTCATTAATTCATAGCCAGCCAACCAGGACTTTTCCCACAGTCTCCCACAAAAAAGCCCGGGAAGTCACTGATTGCTTGGCTGGATCTGAATATGGGCAGAGGTAAGATCAGAAATATCTAGTTCCTCCCACAGGGAGGCAAGGCACAAAAATCAAAGGCAGGCAAAACTCATTACCGCAGCTGGCCAGCAAATCCACAGCCCCGGAAAGAAGGCAAGAGAACATCTTTGATTCTGGAGGAGCTTCAAGCGACCTCAGAAAATGAAACACATTCACAATCAGACGGGAAGGAAACAAAATGAAACCTTATCTCTGTTAAAAAAAGACGGGAAGTTTTCATACAAACTGAGGGCTGCTGTCGGGGAATAAAATTCTTAGAGCTAGTGACTGGTAGTCATTTTTTTATTATTATTAAGTTGATCTACACATACTCCACAATAGTAACTTTTTATATTTCTCTTGTCCACAATAACGGTAACCTCAAGCAACAGGCATCCAGCAGGGTGTGACTCGCATCCAATACCAGCACCAATCACCTCCTCCATCACTCAGCCTCACGAGGGCAGAGACCCGGTCCCGCAGCCCAGGCCTTAGCCAATACGTGGTCTACAGCAGGAGTGCTGATAATTGGTGATGTGACTAAAGCCAAAGGTAAAAAAACAAAGTTAAGTAACTACAGAATTTCAGAAGAAAATTTTTATTGCAATGGCTCAACTGACACATCACCTCCTCAGACAGGCCATCCGGGATGGGTCATCCACTTGCAGGCAATCATCACTCGCTCACTCCATGTCAATCTCCAGCACAGCACTTAGTCATTCAACAAACATGTAAAAGAGGACCTACAGTGTGCCAGGCAGCATTCTAGAGATGCATCAGGGAACAAAACAGATACAGGCCCTGCCCTCTGGGAGCTAATATTGCAATGGGGGAAACAGACAGGTAGGCAAGAAAGAAAATACTATACATGTCCCATAGTGAAAAGTTTTCTGGAAAAAAAATAGAAGTGAGGAAAAGAGGATAAGAGTGAAGAGCAGGTTGGTATTTTAAGTAGGGTGGTCAGGTCAGGTATTTTGCTTATCTGACATTTTGTTTGTTTGCTTGTCTGGTACCCTTTTTGTCTGCCCAGATGAATTTTAAGTTCCAGAAATCATGTCTAGTACACAGAAAACAACAAACATTCAATGAATGGATGAATGGATGCTGAATGTCACTCTTAGCAAACCATTCAGCTGCTGGAGAAACCTTCCCAGCCTCCCACTTTCTGACGGGACACACATAGACAAAACTCAAGATGCCCTGTTAACTAGTCCCGGCCTACATCTTCAATCTTACTGCCCTCACTCCCTCAAAGAAGCTTTCCGTCTACCCCCAGCATTGCTGGCATCTTTCTTTATGCCCCAACTGCGCCCCACCTCCTGGTTCCATCCACCGGCAAAGCCCTGCTCAAAGGCCCCTGAGCAAGACCAGCTGCCTTCAGGCCATCCTGATCCGTTCCTCTAAGGCTCCTCTAAACCATTCAAATGAAATTTCTTCTTCAAAAATAAATCAAGTCTCTGTTTCCTTTTCACTGCAAAAATGGCTGGACACATTCTCCTTAAATCTAGAAGGATGATGAGGCTGATGTGACTTAATATTAAACACAGACTTTGCAGCACAGATAAAATTCATCATATGGGAAGGCTGGAGGTGAGCAGTATGGAGAAGCCTGACAGAGAAGGAAGGGCCTCCTCCAAAGCAGGGGAAACTGAGGCAGAGCAAGATGTCAAAGTTACTGAGAACCAACAAGGTCCCAGATTGAAAAGCCACAGTTCCAAAGATGCCACCACCTCGGGGGACTCGTTTATCGAGCTGCCTCTCCCACAGCAATCATGGAGCAGACAGTTATTTCGGATGAGGAGCAGGAAGACCCCCGGCTCATGTTTCTCCAGTAGAAGCAGGGAAGTACAGAGCGAGGACAGGGAGTTCCCTGTACCCTGGCTTCAGAATCCTTCTGACCTGTCATCTGAGCCCCTTTTCCTCCGTCTCTGCATCCCCACCCAGATGGTCCTTTCCCCAGGTCAGCTAGCACCATGAACTGACAGAGTAGCGCTCAAAAAAGAAAAAAATCATCTCTGCCCTCCTCACTCCAAATGAGGTTTTTTGATCTTCAGCGACTTAGCAACTACAATAAACCCTGCTGGCCGGCCCACGTGCCTGGGTCCCACCTGCTGTGTGCGAGGGCCCCGGAGGAAGGAGGCGAGGCACTGTTGCCAGAGCAGACTGCTCCTAGGTTTGGTCTAGGATGCGCTACATTTTCCTCAGATACAAAGGGGGTGGCTTCAAGAAAAGAGAAACCAGAACTCACCTGGACAGTGAAAATGACAGGGAAAGGGTTTCTCTACCACATGGACTATTCTCGGGGAAATGTTCCACTTCCTTCCAGAACATCTCAAGGAAACCCTCCGATTTATCTCCATCAACCTTCCGAGGCCCTAGGAAAGCACTCCATCTCAGAACAGAAGTTTGGGGCCAGAGGCAGCATTTTTTAAAGGGTTACTATTCAGCAGGGGGAAAAATATACAACACTGACAAAACAGAACACTTGGAAAAGCTCCTAGTTTTTTAAGGGAGTGAAATACTTTTAACATCGAATCCCTCATGATTTCAAAAGGATTCATCTGGAATATTCAGGTTAAGTGTGGAAGTCTAAATATCAATCTGAACATTTTAATGAATGCTATCAATTTCCATTCCCTTTTCAAAGCTGCTCCTTCAATTTTATGTGGCATTTCTGATAAATTCAAGCACGTTTCCCTATAATGTAGTAATTTTAATGAAAAGCCTCATGATTAATGTCTATTATATCAGCTTTGGAATGAAGAAAAGTCCAATTTATTTAACTTCCAACAATATTTGCCATCTAGCGGACTTTCAATTTTTAAGGTACAAGGCACCAGCCATACGCAAATTAGAAAGGCATTTACCATTAAGTTTACTATAAAACAAATGCTTCTTAAATATGCACAGTAAAGGTAGTTTACATTTACGCTATTAAGTCAGAAAATTTATAGACAACTTCCGTTGCCAAGAGAGTTACATGTGTGTTCACATCACATCCTTATTTTGTCATCCACCCAGTGATTTGTTGAAGACAGCTGGTACCTATTAAGTCCTCCTCTAAATGCTGTAGCCTTAATTAGCTACATCCACCTTCCCACAACATTTCCAAACAAGGAACCAAAGAAAAGGGAAGCCGTTTTTATCATGAATACTTTGAATGAGGAAGCCACAAAAGTTAAAATAATTGTCTCCATTAGAGACTAACTACAATTATTCCCTTTTTAGCCTCCTTCACAAAAACAGGGTACCAAAGGACTCTAAGTTTCAGTCTTGACAATGCCTGCCTGACCAAATGGGGGAAAAGAATTGTAACAAAATAAGGTATTAGTGGCTGAGAGAGTTCAAATAGAGGCTACACTGGAGGCGACTCTCATGCAAGCTCCAGTTAGATACTGCTACTTACCGTTGCTTGCCAACCCCCACCCAAAACCCTTCCTGCCAGCACTAAAGAATACCTGGGGCTTTTTCTGGGATTCCACCGAAGTTCCATGCACCATGACTACTTCCCCAAAACTCACAACCTCCAGTTGGGTTCCTAGGCCAGATAAGTCCTGAAATGCAGAGGGCCCAGCCTCTCCAGAATGTCAACTAGTTCCACCTCCCTATCCCATATTATCCACAGCTCTTTCCTACATGAAAAAGTTAAAATGGGCATAGTCCAAATATCACTAAAGATTGGGAGAAAGATCAAAGAAGAAGGGGAGTTATACTAGAGAAGATAAGATTTAGCATGTGAGTATGACTGCTGAATCATTATATCAAATAGCGTCCAGTGTCTTAGAGCAGCTAGAAGTAAAAACCTAAAATTATGGCACCATACCCTGTACCAAACTATGAAATCTGCTCTACAACTACTTGCTACAATGTACTTGGAAATTTACTGCTTTTTTGCATATATGTTTTCTTTCACAATTTTAAAAATGCATTTATAAAAAGTTTGTCTTGGTTATTCAGGTAGCTGTGTAATTAATTGTTCGAGTTTTCACTTCCTGCCGGGTGTTATTAATTAAACCTTTTAAGACACTGCTTGGGAAGATACAGGGGAGTCTCCCCTCAGATACTGCTGAGGCTACGAACTCCTCACTCGGACTTCTGAGCACATGGCGGAGCAGACAGAATCTGCAAGTAAAGGAACACCCCAAGCATGGTGTCCTACGAACAGACATCGTGCCCTTCCCAGACACTGAAGAATTTCCAATTCTCACGAAAGAGAGATTCAATGAATCCTGTCCCATTAACCTGCCATATATAGATAAAACCAGAGACTGGTTTAATTACAATTCAGGCTTCTTTCTGAAGAATAAAAATATAAACAAATACCCATCTGTGAATTCAGTCAAGTGTGAATTATGTCAACACACTACATTTTGAGCAAGATAACGAAGAACCACCTCAGAGATTCCCCCCTCGGATGTGCTTCTGTCTTGCCCTAGCTTTAATCTGTAGTCAGACTGTTTCAATAGGATGTGATCACTCCAGGACTTGTGTCTTTTC